>PVKS010003055.1:0-109061 GCA_004027875.1 Aplodontia rufa
GGGTTCAAACTCCAGCACCCACGTACACAACTGTCAGAGCAACGAAAGCCATGTGAAAAACTCAATAAAAATTGATTCTCTCTCTCTCTCTCTCTCTCTCTCTCTCTCTCTCTGTGTCTCTCTCACTGTCCTTCTCTCTTCAAAAAAAAAACCTTAAAAAAAAGATAAACAATCCAATCAATGAATAGGCCAGAGAGCTAAACAGAAACTTCTCTACAAAGGAAATCGAGCAAGCCAATGAATACATGAGAAGTGTTCTAAATCACTAGTAATCAGAGAGATTCAAATCAAAACTACATTAAGGTTTCACCATATTGGCAAAGACGAAGTATACTAACAGTAACAGATGCTGGAGGGGATCTGGGGAGAACACCAGCACGCTGTTGGTGAAACTGCAAACTGGTACAGCTGCTTTGGAAAGCAGTGTGAAGACTCCTCAGAAAATTAGGGATGGAACCATAGTACAACCCAGCTATCCCTCTTCTGGGTATTTTCCCAGAGGAGTTAGAATCAGCACATTACAGTGCCACAGCAAAGCCAATGTCCATAGCAGCTCAATTTACAATAGCTAAATTATGGAATCAACCCAGATGCCCCATCAATGGATGAATAGATCCAAAAGCTGTGGTATATAGGTATCTACAATGGAGTTCTACTCAGCTATTAAAAACAATGATATCATGGCCTTTGAAGGTAAATGAATGGCAGTGGAAGAAATAATGCTGAGAAAAATTAGCCAAACCCAGAGACTCAGGGTCAAATGTTTTCTGCTATTTGTGAAGAGTAGAGGAAAATCCAGGCTTGGGTGAAAAGTAGTCAAGCTCTTGTACAAGACCCACCAAAGGTGTAGCAACACATAATCTAGGGGAACTATAAATATGCAGGGAGGAAGGGGGAGGAGAAAGGTGGGGGAAGGTGAGAGGAGGGAGGATAGACAGGGATTTAGGGAGACAATAAAAAAATGTAGCATACTCTTTACCCCATCCCCAAGAAGCCAAACAACACTTTTGTAATCATTTAATTCTGGAAAATTCACAATGATACACACACACACACACACATATGGACATTAACATCTGTTGGGGGCAATACAGAAGAATCAAGAGACTTGGGTGTGGGTGATGTGGGGGCAATTTTGTATGAGGATCAGATGTAAATCATATTATTACTTTATATGCATTTATGACTGTACAACTCAACTCCTCAAATAAAAAAATATAAGCAAATATTAAAGAGTTAGAAACTGTGGTAGTATTTTAGGACAGTAATCTGGAAAAACCTTTCACATTAAAAAAATCCATTTACTGTTAGACCTAGCAATCTCTCTCCTGGGAATCTATCCCAAGAAATGAAAGCACCAATATATAAAAGATAAATGTAACAAAAGAGTTCTTGGGGGAGGAGTTGCATATAGGAGCATACACACTAGGAAAGACTGAATGCCTGGCACTAGGGAATGGATGAATATATTCTGGTGCAGGCACACCATGGAATATCACACAACTGTTGAAAAGGATTGGAATTACTTCAGCTAACTGGAGGCAATTCCATCAGGTAATAAGTTCAAGTAGCAAAATGCAGGAAAGTGTGCATCCCATGGTCCTGTATTTGAACTGCTCTGCCATCCAGGGGAAGGGCTTTGTCTGCATATGTTAATAAGCAACTACTTTTTTTTTTTTTAAGAGAGAGGGACAGTGAGAGAGAGAGAGACAGAAAGGGAGAAACAACTTTAGTTTTTCACATGGCCTTAGTTGCTCCAACATTTAGTTGTGTACATGGTGCTGGGGTTTGAACCCGGGTCCTCGTGCTTGCCAGGCAAGTGCCGAAACCACTGAGCCACCGCTCCAGGCCAATAAGCATCTACTTATATATCTTTCTACATGATTGTATTTGCAAAGGGAAAATCCATGTCTCTTGGGAGAGGAGTAGGGAGGAGGTGACCAAAACTAAATGAAATAAACAAAACAGACCATTCTAAATGAAAACCCCAGCATGTATATTGATACCTTATTAAGCATACACACAAATAATAAAACATACAAAAAACAGAAGTATTTGTGTCACAGGAGACATGTTTTGGAAGAAGGGTCTGAGGAGTTTCCAGAGGAGATGGGGAACTCAACTCAGGAGCAGTGTGGTCTTTGCCATGTGTGATACAAAAGTTTAGCACAAGCCAATCAAAGTCATAGATTTATTTAGGAAGGTAGATACACATTCAAGGAAGAATGTGGGCTGTCTCAAGAGAGAGAAGCATCCCAGACTTGGGCTGGGGGTCCAATATCTATAGAAGAGCTATATCAGGGGCCAAACTGAAGTGGATGCAGAGTAGGGCGGCACAATTTCACACCAGTTTTGCCTGTGCTTGTGTGTTTCCCTTACTTTACAAAGGCATAGGCTGAGCGCACGTTGCTCAAGATTTATAACTGTGCTTTCTGCATCTCAGTGGTATGGGGTGTTTCCTTTAAAATTCAGTATTTCGCTCTCTTATCCTAACTATCTCACTTGGACTTGAACAGTACCTTTTCGTTTTCAAAAACTGTAAGCAGACTGAACATGAAACTGTGAGTTTCTGTGCCAAGAGTGGATGGCCCCTTATATTTTCAAATTTTTCTATAATTCCTCTCACTCTTATTTTAAAATATTATAGACAAAAATCAAGGAAGACTTCTCTCTTGCTCACTTTTTTCTTTTTGGTGGTGCTGGGCAGGAAACTAAGCGTCTCACACCTGTAGGCAAGTGCTTTACCACAGAGGATACCTCCAGTCCCCCAGATTTTTTTTTTTAAAGAGAAAGGGTCTTGCTACATTGCTCAGGCAGACCTTGAATTACTGGGTTCAAGTGATTCTCCTGCCTCAGCATCCTGAGCACCACAATGCCTGGTTCAGGAAAGATTTTTTTTTTCTTTTAAAAGAGAGTGAGAGAGAAAGAGAATCAATTTATTTTTTCCTCTTGTTTATGTTTTCCCAATACTTAGTTGTGTATGTGGTACTGGGGTTTGAACCTGGGTCCTTGTGCATGCCAAACTAGCATTCCACTGCTGAACCCAGTAAAGACTTCTTAATACACTCCCACTAAATGCTTCAGTGGCTCCTGCCTCCTTACAAGATCTATTTTGATGTTTCCAAGGTCCCTCACCCTCTCTGTCTCTGCTGTCTCAACACCTCTTGCTGTTTTATCTCCTAAACATTCACTGATGACTCCCAAGTTTTTCTCTCATCCAGGTATTAAACAAATATTTTTTGAATGAAGAAACGATGTGGCTCCTTCACTTCTTTCCTAACTTCATCTCCTTCATCCTCTACTTGATCCTTGTACACCAGCCCTACTGGGTTACTTACAGTTGCTATACTTGGGCACAACCTGCTAACCTGGCCTAAGAACCCTTACTTAAGCAGACACAAATAATTGTCCACATAGAGTTTACCTTCCAGCAGGAGGGGCCAGGCACTAAAAAGACCAATGGGTGAAAGAGATGAGAAGGAGAGGGAGCAAGTCATGTGGAAGGATAAAGGTTTCAGAAACAGAGCACAGCAGATACAAAGGCATATGCAAAGGCCCTAGTGCAAGATACAAGTAAATGGTGAAAATTTTAAAGGAGGACTGAATTATCAGGGAGAACTTTATAGACAAAGGGACAAATGAGGTGGGCCTTTGAGAACATGGAGAATAGTCATGCCAGGAGGATTATGACAGCAACAAAACCTCAGTGGCATGAAGGGGCTGGAGTATCTGAGAGTATTGGTACAGAGTGTGTAGGTCGAAATTCAGGGTATGTGAAGATGAGCTTTAGGGAGAAAGGTAACAAGAAGGAATTTGAAGGACCAGGATGAGGATCTGTCTCCTGATTCAGTGGTCTGGTGATGCCACAACACCCCAGGGAAACCAAGAGAACAATGACCCCCCCCCCCATTAACTTTGATTTTCTAATAGCCTTCTGGCAGGAAGTTATTTGCGATTCCTGACTTATGACTCCAGAGGTGAGGCGACTACTCCCCATTGGCACTATGCCCTTGGCATATTCCTGGGCCATATAGTGTAGCTTATCCTTATTGTCTACCAGGGGACAGTACTGCCAACGCCCAGCAATGGATAAAAAGGCTGACAATACTGTTTTGATGACAAGATAGAGCAATTAAAATCCATATACTCTGCTGGTGGGGTATAAATTGGTACACTTTGGAAAACACTTTATTAGTTTCTATCAATATTGAGTACACGTACTATCTATGACTCAGCAATTCCATTGCTAAGTATATGCAGAGCAGAAATGTATGTACGCATGTGTGTGTGCATATATTACAATTGTTATGGTTTAGATATGAGGCACTCCCCAAAAACTCATGTGTGTGACAATGCAAGAAAAAAAATTTCTTTCAGAGAGAGGGTGGGCGTACTGGAGTGGTGGTTCAGTTTTTGGAGCACTTGCCTGGCACGCGTGAGGACCCAGGTTTGAACCCCAGCACCGTATACACAACTGAGTGTCAGAGAAATAGGCCTTCATTGTGTATGTGGTGCTGGGGTTTGAATCCCGGTCCTCTTGCATGCCAAGCAAGTGCTCCAACCTCAGAGCCACCACTCCAAAGAAAAAAATTTAGAGGTGAAATGATAAGGTTATGAAAGCCTTAATCAGGGCATTAATCCACCTGAATAGATTTAACTGGGTGGTGACCATAGACAGGTGTGAATAGAGGAGGCAGGTCACTACGGTGTGCCTTTGTGCTGTTTTGTCTCTGGTGAGCAGAGCTCTCTGAATCTGGTGGCCATATCTTGAGCTGCTTCCCTGCAGCATGTCTGCCTCACCTCAGGCCCACAGCAATGGAGTTGGTGGTCTATGGACTGACACCACTGAAACTGTGAGTCAGATAAACTTTTCCTCCTCTACTCAGTCTTGTCAGGTCTTTAGGTCACAGTGACAAAAAAGCTAACTAATAAAAACAATTTATGCCCTAGACTGTTCATAGGAGAACTTGGCTTAATAATTACCTTAATAATTACCAATGGAGGAGTGGATAAATTGTATTCTGAATAGCCAAGAATGAAGGAAGGACACTTATAGTCAACATGTGGAAGAAGCCAAACAGAAAGCAAGGTATCGTAGTATACACCTAAAACCCCAGCTACTTGGGAGGCTGAAGAGGAGGATCACAAGTTCTAAGGCAGTCTTGGCAACTTGGTGAGATCTTGTCTGAAAATAAAAATAAAAAGGGCTGGGGATGTAGGTCAGTGGTGGAGCACTCATGCACGAAGCCCTGGGTTCAATCCCTAGTACGAAAAACAAACAAAAAATTAAAAAATAACAACACCCCACACAAGAATCCAGACAAAACTAAATCTGTAAGTTAAGATACTGCTATCCTTTGGGGGACAGTGACTAGACAGGGACAAGAGGTCTGACCGGGGAAGCAATTTGGAGTGCCATCAGGAGATAGGCCTGAATCAACTATTTAGTACCAGGGATTGAACACAGGTGCAGTTAACCACTGAGCTACATCCCCAGTCCTTTTTATTTTTTTCTTTAGAGAGAGGGACATAATCAATTTTCATTTAGTTTTTCTTGTGGCTCTCATTCCTGACACCTAGTTATGTACATGGTGCTGGGGTTCAAACTCGCGTACTCGCGAAGCGCTGTAACCACCAAGCCACGGCTCCAGTCCCCTTTTTATGCTTTGAGACAGGGTCTTGCTAAGTTGCTGAGGCTGCCTTTGAACTTGTGATCCTATTTTAGGCTCCACATTACTGGGATTACAGGAAGGTGCACCATACTGGGCCTGAATCAACTTTTTTTTTTAATTAAAAAAAAAATTTTTTTTTCAAGGCTGAGGACCAAACTCAGGGCCTTGCGCGTGGTAGGCAAGCGCTCTGCCACTGATCTAAATCCCCAACCCCCCAAAAAATTTTTTGAGAGGGACAGTGAAAGAGAAACAACTTTTACTCAGTTTTTCATGTGGCTTTCGTTGCTCCTGAGACTTTGGTGTATATGTGGTACTGGGGTTTGAACTTGCATATTTGCTCTTGCTGGGCAAGCACCGCAACTGCCAAGCCACTGCTCTAGCCCCCTGAACCAACTCTTAATGATTCAAACCGGACACTATGTGAGGACAGTACAGGGGGATTCAGTGAACTGGGTATCAGGAAAGTCTTTGGGAGGAGGAGACAGAAGAAGCAGTGACAAGGATTTAAGACAGGAAGACTTCTTTAGATAAAAGTGTGGGGAAGGTTGGTTGCATGCTTGTCTGTAATCCTAGCAACTCCAGTGGCTGAGGCAAGAAGACTGCAAATTCAAAGCCAGCCTCGGCAACCTTAGCGAGGCCCTAAGCAACTTAGTGAGATCCTGTCTCAAAAAAAATAAAAAATAAAAAGGGATAGGGATATGGCTCAATTGTTAAGCACCTCTGGGTACAAACCTTGGTGCCAAATAAATGTGTGGAAGGACATTTTAAGTTATAGGTATTGCTTGAGCAAAGACAACATCTATGAGAACTAAAAAAGAACAGTTGATATATAGTTTAAGATTTGGACTTTATTTAGCATGTAATGTTATACATACAGATGATGCTATATTTAAGGCAAATCCCTGTTTTCATAATGGAAAAAATTATTTTTGAGCTAAGAATGGTGGTGTGTCTCTGTAGTCCCAGTTATTGGGGAGACTGAGGCAGGAGTGCTTGAGCCCAGGAGTATAAGACAAGCAAGACCTCACCTCAAAAGGAAAAAAAAGTATGTTTTTCAAATTATGAATCTGTGTATTTATACCCTTAGGAATGTTGATTAAATAGTCAGATATCTATTTATAATAGGCAATTTATTTAGTTACACATGCTTATTTAAAATAACAGTATATACAATACAGTAATACAAAATATTGCTTTTTTCCCCACACTCACATTTCAAGTAACAATTTCATTCAAATTCTCTACACCCATCTTGTGCTTCACTGTCTTCATATCTACACCGAGTGTCTTAAAGCACATTTCCTTCCCTTGTCTAAATTGTTTGAATAGCAGCCTTTTAAAAATATCTGCTTGACACACTTATTGGAAAGTCTGATCCAAGTAGTCACATTAGGACCATTCTTCCTCACCTCCAGTTATATGTAGGTATATGTTTGTAACCCTTACAACAGAACCACATGTTTATTGCTTTTGAAATAGCTCTTTGAAAGGCTGATTTTAAAAATCTAACTTTTGGGCTGGAGCAGTGGCTCAGTGGTCGGAGAGCTTGCCTGGTATGCACAGGGACCCAGGTTCAAACCCCAACACCGCATACACAACTAAGCATAGGAGAAACAAAGGCCAGATGAAAAAATAAATAAAATCGATTCTTTTTCTCCCACCCTCTCAAAAAAAAAATCTTCAAAAAAGATCTCTTATAGTAGTGGGAGAACATTTTCCTGGAATGATCAAGTTTTCTCCTTTCTCCTTCACCTCTTTTAATCCATTCCAATACGAGGAACCTATAAACCATACAAAACTTGCCTTGCTTGAGGGTGGTACAGGCTAAAACGTGTGAGGAACAGTCAGGGGCAAAGCAATTGCAGGGAATGACAAGGCCGGTTATGTGGGTGGTGAGTAAAACAGGAAGAAGAGACCAGAGATGGAGGCTGGGTTGTTGGGCAGGTCAACATAATGAACGTGATGTTTCCTGGGGTGGCCTGAGGTGCAAGTGAAGGAGTAAAGAAAGCTGGGAGTGGTGTTTCAGAGACTTGGAGGAGCTAGGAGTGGCCTGGAGCCAAGCAGACAATGGAGATCAGAGGACAGCATTCCCACGTGGCAAGGGTTTGAATGAGGATGTGACCAAGAGCTCATGGATGATGTTGATAAGGAGTCTGGCCAGCATAATGTCACTGAAGAATTTTTTTTTTTTAATTTTTTTGCAGTGTTGTGAATAGAACCCAGGGTCTCACACACAAAAGCTGAGCTACATCCCCAGGCCAAGAAATGGTATCTTGAGGAGACACATGCAGAACAGGTAGGTCCTAGAAAATGTCTGAGATGGTAAGAAAGTTTTGTGACTCACAAAGGCAAGGGGATGCCCATCTAAACCACCCCCAATAGGTTCCTTACTCTCTCACAGCACTCATCACATGGAATTATCACTGTTTGTTTTCTAGGCTGCAGAAGAACAGGCAGTATGTCTGCCCTGGGTACTACTGTATCTATGACAACTAGAACAGGTATCTAATAGGCCTCAGGAAATAATGTGCTGGAGGAAGAAATGGAGAGGAAGGAGGAGAAAATGAAAGGAAGAATGAGGTACCTGTATCCTATGGGAGGGGCTTGGAACAGTGGCCAGCAAAGGGCATGGTGAGGACCGCAGAGGGCAGCTGGCCATGGTGGTGCATGCCTGTGGCTGGGGAGGCTGAGACAGGAGGACTCCAAGTTCAAAGCCAGCCTCAGCAATTTAGTGAGACCCTAAACAACTTAGTGAGATCCTGTCTCAAAAAATAAAAAGGCCTGGAGATGTGGCTCAGTGGCTAAGCACCTCGGAGTTCAATATCTGGTTCCAAAAACAAAACAAAATCAGAAACAAACAAAACTAGAAGACAAACTAGTAGGAAATGAATCACACAGGATTTGTGTAAAAGGTTCCATGAGGTACTTGGCATCCACAGTCCAAAATCTGAGCTCTGAAGGAATGTCATAGTTCTCAGCAAAGGCACTGAAGCAGGAGAACAACTACTGATTACTGCAGGGTTGAAACTGGCTGTGACCTCTTCTAAGCCTTATGCTAGGGAGAAACTGGCCTTCAGGGTCTCAGATATGCCCAGGATCCTAGGGATTGAGAAAGTAGGGTGGTATTTGGGTATTGTTCAGCTTTGATAAACATCTGTACACTAATAAAGGACTTTTGTCTGTTTGAGTCATGAATAATAGGTCCTAAATAACAATTCTGTGTAGCATGGCATTTCCAATAAGCAGGAATGAAAATGTTCATCTCCCAAATGGCAGGAAAGATTTTAAGGCAGTGATTCTAAGAAGTGTGGTCCCAAGCAACATCAACATCATCTAGGAATCTGTTAAAAATGCAAATTCTTAGGCTCTACCCCAGATCTATTAAATCAAAAACTGGATGTTAGGCCCAGCAACCTGTGTTTCAACAAGCCTTTTCAGGGAATTCAGACACATGTAAAAGTTTAAGGTAATGAATAAAAGTTGCAACATCCTAATTTTTTCTGAAACCTTGGACATCTGCTTTACATGGTGAGTATTGCTAGGGCAAAATGGAAGAAGGAAGAGCAAATGACTATTTGCACTCTGGCATAACAAGGGTAAAAAGGTAGTCTTACTGCCTGGTTGCGAGATCCTGGAAAATTCCTTTACCTCAAAATTGTCGGTCTCCTTATTTATAAAAAAGGAAAAAAATAAGCACTAACCTTACAAGACTGTCATTAAGGATCAGATGAGATAGTGCTTGGCACATAGTAAGTACTCAATTATATTACTATCGCTAAAGTAGAACTCACAAGGAACTCATCACTTAATGGACTTGGTTAAATAGCTAGGTAGGTTTTCCCAAGGTCATGATTTATACCACATATACAACTTAGTCTTGTCTCTGGTTTCTAAGAATCAACATGTCCCAAAGCTCTGAAGACAGCTATGGGGCTGACTGATCCTGTGACCTCTTCTAAGCCTTGCTCTGTTCAGAGAGAAACTAGTCTTGATGGTCAGCATCAAAACCTAAGTAAGAGCCCAAACTGCTAGTCTTACAGCAAGTGAATGAATGATACAGGATCTGGTTCTCACGGAAGGGCAATGCCTTCTCTGGCCCCATGCCCCTCCTCCTCTAAACTATAGTTCTATGAGCTTAACAGGAGCCTGATAACTTCCAGCAGGACTTTGGGTGGGGGAGGAGGGGAGGGAGAAGAAGAAGAGAAGTTAAATCATGGGCTCAAAAGGCCATCTTGAGTAAAAAATACCAGCACATACTTTATTGTTTATTTTTCTTCTTGGGGAGCAGGTGCTGGAAGCTCGGGCCTTGTGCATGGTACACATATGCTCTACCACTGAAGCACAGCCACAGCCCAGGGCACATTTTATTTTTTAAAGAAAAAGAATCAATTTTATTTATTTTGTCATCTGGCCTTTGCTACTTTGACACTTAATTGTGTATGTGGTGCTGGGGTTTGAATAAAGGTCCAGGCAACCCAACCACTGAGCCACTGCTCCAGCTCTAGAGTATTTTAAATGCAAATTCCAACTTCCATCTCCTCCTCAGAATGCAAATGCCAAAAGGTCTAGAAGTTTATGTATTCCTGGGTCCCTGCATTATAAATAGGCCTGGTACTTACAGGGTGGACATTTATGAAACAAATACTTCTATAATTGAAAGGAAAGATAATTGCTCTTTGCCAAAATGAGGGAAAGTAAAATCTGTGTGGGCTTTGATGAGCTCCTGAGGCTGGGGCCTATCACCTAGAGCCATACTTAACCTGAAAGGCCAAGTCTGATCAGGTACTTCTTTCAGCACCACTTTCACAAGATGTACGGCAAATGGGATTCTTACCATGATACAGGCAGAGGCCAGCTTGGGATCATCTAGGGGATGAGCCTGAAGGCACACTCAAGTCAAGGGAACTTGGAAATTGAAAGGTGGGGAAAAAGACAAAGTTGTCACAATCTTTCTCTCTCCCTTGTTGCTTAGCAAATCCCAATTTTCTTCAAGCTGAAGCTAAACCCACTATTTCTAGGATCCTTGCCCACCCCCCATACAGACTCAGTCCAAAGACCCCCTTCCCCCAAACCCTAGCCCATGCTCATAAGAGCCACTCATGGGACATGTAAAGGCCCAGTCCTACAGGTGTTTCAGTGGCGCCACAGGGTGATGGATATACTACTAGTCTTAGGCAAGGGACTTAATTAGTCCAAGGAAATTCTGTAGCATCCTGAATGTGCCAGCACAGAGAGTTTGAAAGATATATACTGAGGAAATCTTTCTTTGCATAAACTCACTAAAGCAAGAATACTCACTTTTCCTGTGTCAGGCAAGCAGATGGGCAGAAACCCTCTCTGAAGATAAATGCCCTTTAGGACCATTCCCACTGGTCCAGAATCCAAAATACCATTCTCCCCCTATTCTAAGCCATTTCCAATCCTGCCAAAGCAGAATGTCTTCCTCACTGCTCACCTGGAAAGGTCACCTGAGGGTTAAGTCCCACAAGTTGTAACCTTGTAGGATTTTACTCCCTACTTTATGGCTCTAGCCAAAGGCCAGCAATCTGACCTGATCATGAAGTGGTCATTATTTACAGATTCTTATAACAGTTATCCTCTCCTCTCATTTTAAGCTTGTATTATTTGCCCATTAACTGAAATACTTTCGATTTCTGGGTTTATTACACTGCTGAGAGTGGGCATCATGTTTTCCTTCAGTAGAATGTAGGGAAACATGAAGAGGCATGGCCTAGGAGGCATGAGTTCTAACAGTGACCATCCTGTACTAGGTAAGGGACTTTTCTGAGGCATGAGTATAACTCCTCACTATAAAAATGAGGGAATGTCCTTTAGTTCCATTAGGTTAGGATTCCATTTTGACAGACTACACAACATGACCAAGGATGGTTTATTAAAGAAAAAGTCTTTCCCAGAATGCATCAGTACTTTGAAGACATGCAGAGCACACATGATCATTAGGAATTAGAACAGTCTGGCAGTATTTAGTCAAGGTCCTTCTGATTACACATAATACTAACTTTGGGCTGATTCATTCTTACCATAGCTGAGGGATGAATGGAGTCCAAGGCAAGAATGTGGGGTTAGATGCAGAAATCAGGGTAGTCCTAAGGGCTACCAAAGCAGCTGCTCTCTTAGGCTTGTTCATGTGTTGCCAACTCTTGTCTATAACTGCCCCCATCCAAGTCACCATCCCTTCCTCATGCAAAATCCTTAAGGTAATGGATGTGGGAGATAGGGAGGAGAGGACAAAAGAAAACGTCACTCCACAAACATGGCCCCCACTCCTTTTGGAGTGTGTGGGGTGTTACTTTGAGTCAGACAGGATCTCAAATAGTGTCACTGAAGAGGTGAGCAGCTTCATCAGGGCTTAGCTAAATAAAACAGCAATGAAATTTATATTTTCTACAATTCACAATGACCTTCCCCTCCAAATTTCTAGTACTGTAAACCACTTACATTTCATAAAGCTCCAATGAATATTAGAACCCAAGTAGAAAAAGTTATAAAAAGTTGCTCCCTGTTTTATTGCTCTTTACTGAATTTGGCTGACATTTGCTTTTTGTGCATCAAATCTTTCAGGTGTGATGAAGACACTAAATTACAAAAGGTTTCACTTTCTCACTACTATTTCTACTTTTTAAACAATTTGTGTTGATGTCAATGACATATGGATGCACAGTGTACAACTGATTTCTTGAACCTATAAAAACCCTACCAGGGGATCATATTTTGTGGGCACAATGCATAGAGCCTGGGACACAGCCGTTGCTCAATAATAGATGAATCCCATTCCAATTTTAAAATGAGAACAAGGATCTAATTTAGATCAAATATGAAATATGGTTAATAATTTCAGGCCAACACTGCTTCTGTGTTTCATGGCAGGTGAGGCAGAAAAGAGTAACCAAGTCTCAAACTTGCTATCCTTCTCTTTATAAGAAGTTTACAACTACTGTCATCTCTAACTTAGAAACACAAAATGTATACAAAGAAATGACTAGAAATTATCTTAACTGAAAGCACTAGTTGATTAGCCTAGAGTTTCACAGAAATTCTTATTCCAAAACATGCAGAGGCAGCAAGATTCACCCCGAACCGCTCTCCTATTTAAAGTTTGAAGCAACGTGAAATGGATGGAAATACTTTGCTAAAAGAACAAAATGAGTTAATCACAGCATATATACCTAATAAAGACTTCAAGTCTGTGTCTATACTCCAAACACAAGGCTAAGTCCAGTAGTGCCTCATATTCTGGGTATTTATAAAGCAAACGGAAATATTAGGCGGGATCCATAAATTTCAATAGTAGAGCTATATAAATGCCCTGAAAGCAGAAAGTTGACACCATTTTAAATATAATTCATATATATATATTTAAAATCAAACACAATTAAATAGAATATGGTTTAAGTACATGAATACTTCAGCTTTAGAAGAACAGAGGTGGTACATAGTACCAAAAACTTATACACAGCCTTTTTGCTTCTTCTGTTGATGAAATAGTGCACCTCTATACAATCAATATGGCAATGAATAAATTCTCTATTCATTCAAGACTTTCTCAAGGACAGAGATGATTAATAATTATATATTTATACATATATATATATCTTTTTTTTTTTATCAAAGTCTAAGCAAAAGCAGTAACACCTAAGAGAACTTTCTTTCCCTTCGGTTACACACATAGAGAAAGCACTGGCATGGTGTGGCCAGCGGAGTGTGCTCGAAAACTGGGCAGCCTTGCTGACGGTTATGCAGTCCCAATGCAAAGCTGCTTGAGCAGAAGGGCAGTGAGTGTCTTCCTGTCCTGAAGACAGAAAGAAAAAAAGACCACCAACTGCACACTGCCCACTCACAGCAAAGAATAGGGGAGACAGTCAAACAAAGTTGAGTGCTTCTTTCCCCACATTTAAAGAACAAAATTATAATCTATGAATAAACATTTTGCTCAAGGTACCACAGGGAAAAAACTGGAGTGATCCTTACGTCTTTCTTCCCACATGTATTCTGAAGAGGAAGGTAAGTAACCGGAGCATAGAATCCAGAAGAGTAAGACTTAATACTTAAAGTAAACTAAATTTGCCCTTTTGTTAACAGGGGGGAGACTGGTTTTAAGGATATTGCATCTCATGAGCAAGTAAAATGTGAAAACTACATGCTGCCCCCAAAGGGAAGGATAATGTCACTGAAACCTGACCTGTGATTTGTCCATTTCCTTCTAAATTAATGCTTCTGTGAAAAAGGCTATACAAGGCCTCACCCTGTTCCACAAGCTAGTAGCCCTACATTGCCACTGAGAGCTACCTGGCTCAGTGGGGCTGACTCGCCTGTTAATTTTAGGAGGACAAAGCAAAATGCCACTGCCACGTGTTTTATAATTCTGCACAGGATGAATTCCTGCTACAAGAATGTGCGTCTATTTAATCAGCTCTATGCTTACCTGCCTCTCACAGGATATGGTCCTGGACTATTCCAGTGGGCTAACTCTCTCAGCTATGGGTTATTGCCATTGGAAAACTAATAATTTTCTAGTAATGTAAACAATACCACTTTGTAGATTTGTGACTCACTGTGTGAACCTCATGTGCATCATTTAAGTCTACATGTTATTCTGCAATATGGTGGAAGTCTAGGATTGTCTCCCATTCTTTCTTGGAAATAAGTGTTATATCAATGAAAAGAAATACAGTGCTGTTTTCATTGGCTGTGTTGAAGAATCCAACCAAAGGAAAAGTTTGTCAAAAGCAGATTTCCTGTATCTTAGTTCTTGAGTCATAGCTGAAAAACAAAAAAGAAAAAATGAAAGGTAAGATGCATTGTTACAATGAGTGACATATTATCAGTACAGACTAAAGAAGAAAGCAATCAACACTTACTCAGCATTTACTATACACCAGAGCTTACAATAGCCAGAAACTGACTATATAGTCTTGTGAAGTAAAATATTATAATTCTCATTTACATATGAGTGAATGAAAGTTTAAAGTGCGGAAGTACTTGCTTTAATCTTTTTGTTCTGGCAACAGATATTCGAACTTTTTTTTTTTTTTGGCACCAGGAATTGAACCAGCAGTGCTTAACCACTCAGCCACATTCCCAGCCCTTTTTATTTTGAGACAGGGTCTTGCTAAGTTGTTTAGGACCTCGATAAATTGCTGAGGCTGGCTCTGAATTTGCAATCATCCTGCCTCAGCTGCCCGAGTGACTGGGAATATATATAGGTGTGTACCATCAGGCCAGCTTAGTCCCACATTTTTTTAAGAGAGAAGGATTGGTGGGTGTGGAGAGGAAGGGAAGGAGGGAAAGAGGCAGAGAGAATCAATTTTATTTATTTTTTCATTTAGCCTTCGTTTCGGTTCTCAAACACTTAGTTGTATATGTGGTGCTGGGGTTTGAACCTCGGTCCTCACACATGCCAGGCAAGCACTCCAACCACTGAGCCACTGCTTCAGCCCCTCAGTCCCACCTTTTGACAGAGTTAATTCTATTTCTGGGAATTAACTCTACAACATAAAAGAAGGCAAAGACTTATATACAAAATGTTCACAAATGTCATTTGCAACAGAGATGAACACCAAATATCCAAAATAATCATCCACAGGGGTCTCATTAAATGACAATAAAACCATACTATGGAATACCACCAGGCTCACAAGGCTGAGTACCTCCTTTCCTTGTAGCACTGAGAAAGAATCAAACACTGCAGAGGACACAGACTTCATTATTTCTAAGATGGGAAATGCTTATGAAACAATTCAGTAATGATGTGAGGTAGTTCACACTGAATTTCCAAGTACAGGCCGTGTAGAGCTGGGTTCAAAGCAGAGGCAGGGAATGTAAATGGGCTAAACAGATTGAGTGATCCTGATAAGGAAATGAAGCACAGGAGAAGTAAAGTCACTTGCAAAAGGTCACACATATTGCCTAAAAATAGATTCAAGGGCTGGGGTGTAGACTGGTGGTGCAGTACATGAATAGCATTCATAAGGCCATTTCATATCCAGCACCAATAAATTAATTCACTAATTCAGCCTGGTTTAGTGGGTCTCCCCCAGCCTCACAGTGAGAAACTGCTGATCTCTAAAGGAGAGGCAATACAGATGTTCTGACAAGCCAAAGACAAGGTCTAGGAAGTTCAAAATATAAAAGACAGTAAAATGTACCTTTATCTCCTGCAAATTAAAAGCAAGTGGTAACAAAATCTGAACACATACCTCAACTGAAGCACCTGAAATATATATATTATATTGCTTTCCAAAACAGTTTTAAAGAACAGTTTCTTTCTCAAACATTTGCTTATTAACCTGATAATGGGGAATCACAAAAATAACTACCTTGCATGTCTTCATACACCTTTAGTTTGCTTTTTACTATTTTAGGTTTGAATGAGCCAGAAGATAAATATAGACAAAAATTATCACCTTTATACAGAAAAGAGGATAGAGTCTGCAAAAATGAACAGGACTCTGGTATGAATCAGCTCAATGAAAAGTTCACAATTAAACCAAGTTTTGGTAATGACCACTTTCAGAGTTAAAAGTTTAGACAGATGACACAGGAAAGAAAGATGCTGAATCTAAACTAATTCAAGCTCCCTAACATACTAAGGGATATATGATGTCACTGAACATATTTTTCTTGTAGTTGCGGATATGGTTAAGTGTTTACCAAGCATGCTCAAGGCCCTGGGTTCAATCCCTAGCACCACAGAAAATTTTAAAAAAAAACAGAACACTTTTTTGTGTGGCAGGTACGGGGAACTGAACTCTGGGGTCCTCTACCACTGAGCCACACCCCCAAACCTTTTAATTTTTGAGACAGAGTCTTGCTAAGTTGATGAGGCTGGCATTGAACTTGCAATTACTGGTCTTACAGGGGTACGCTACCATACCAAGACTGCTCCTTCTTAAAACCAGCTTTAAACAAACAAACAAACAAACAAAAAAACACCATCAAAAACACACACCAGTGGGGAAAAGGGGAGAACTGGCAACAGTAAAATTTCAGAAGCTGGAAACAATGGTAAGTGGTAAATAACTTGGCAGAACTAAAAATCTCAAACCTAAAATCAGGAAAAGCTGAGAAACAACCTAGATTACACTAAAGAATCCCTCAAAGCCTGGGGAAGTGATGGTACCTGTACCCGATGAGGGCATTAAGCGTGGATATAAACTTAAGAACTTCTTAAAAGTCAGGATTAGAAATAGAGCTACAGGGATTGCTCTACAAACTAATGAGCTAGGCATCTGTCCCTGTTCCCAATTATCAGCAGGAAAGTCTGCAATATCTTATCTGACATTAGACACCCCTGAGGGCAAGGATGCTGCACTGGAAAAAGGGTAATCAAGGAACGGTTGAACATAATGAATACTCTTTGCCCTAAAAGAATATTTGGGTCCTAAAAATGACAGCTTGGTTTTCTTGTAGGCAGGAGAATGGTTGAACTTTCTCTGGGGAATATGATCTGTTTAAGAAGAAAGAACTTAAAAGAAAAAAAAAATTCTGATATCAGATTTCCCAAGGAAATATCTGGCTAGTTTACATTTAACTTTATAAGAAACTGCCAAACTGTTTTTCTTTTCTTTTCTTTTTTTCTTAAAGAGAGAGGGACAGTGAGAGAGACAGAGAAAGAGAGAAACAACTTTATTGACTTTTTCACATGGCCTTTGTTGCTCCAACACTTAGTTGTGTACGTGGGGCTGAGGTTTGAACCCGGGTCCTCGTGCTTGCCAGGCAAGCGCTGAAACTGCTGAGCCACTACTCCAGCCCTGCCAAACTGTTTTTCAAAGTGTCTGCTGTCATTGTTCATTTCCACCAGTCATAAAATTGCTCCACATCCTGGGCAACACATGGTAATTAATGTCAGTCTTTTTAATCTTAGCTGTTTTTTGGGGTATGCAGTAGAATATCAATAACTTTATTTTGCATTTTCTTAATAATTAATGATATTGGGAGTTTCTGCATGTGAGTATTTCTCATTCCTATATCTTCTCTATGCAGTGTTTGTTCTTATCCTTGGCCATTAAAAACATTGCCAATCTTAGGAGTTTGAGGATTCTTTATGTATTCTGGATACAACTCCTTTATCAGAAAGATGTTTTGCAAATACCCTTTTCCAATCCATGGCTCGTTTTCTCATTTTCTTAACAGAATCTGTGGAAGATCAGAAGCTTTCACTATTAAGTTAAATTTATCATTTTTTCCCCTATTTGATGGCTTACGCTGGATATGATCTAAGAGATCTTTGCCTATGTTAAAATCCTGAAGATTTTCTATCACAAATTTTAAGAGTCTGAGCTCTTGTATTTAAATCTATGATCCACTTTGAGTTAATTTTACATATGCTAAAGGCCAAGGTTCATTTTTTCCATATATTTGTAAAACATATAAAACAAGGTGTTCCAGCTGCCATATATTGAGACAAAGATGGTCTTTTCCCAACTGAATTATCTTGGCATGTATTTTAAAAATCAATTGGCTATGTGTGGGCCTACTGCATTCTATTTATTCCAGTGATCAATGTTCACCTTATGCCAATACCACACTGCCTTGATTTTGTATCTTTTCCCCATTTAACCTGATAATAGCTATTAGGCGCTATCACATATAGGAAGTTCTCTTATATTCCAAGTTTCCTTAGAGTTTTTGTTAGTAATGGTTGTTGAATTTTACCAAATTCTTTTTCTACATCTAGGGGTGATCATGTTAATATGGTAACTTACCCAAATTGATTTACAGATATTAAAGCACCTTGCATTTCTAGGATAACCCTCAATTGCCATGATGTATTATCCTTTTTACGTATCACTGAATCCATTTCCTTATATTTTGTTAAGTATTTTGTGTGTATGTTCATGAGGGAAACTAGTATAGTTTTCTTATGTCTATTTGATTTTTATTGTCAAGGTAATTCTGATCTCACATAATGAGATGGGAAATAGTACCCTCTCCTCATTTCCCTAGAACTTTACTTAGAATTGGTACTCTTTAACTTATATTTGAGCCTAGCGCGTAAGGTTTTTAATTTCACATTCAGTTTCTTTAATAGAGTATTATTCAGGTTTTCTATTGCTTCTTTCATGAGTTTCTGTAAATTTTTTTTTTTTAAAGAGAGAGAGAGCATCAAATTTTTATTTTAGTTTTTCATATGGCTTTCATTGCTCTGTCACTTGGTTGTGTACATGGAGCTGGGGTTTGAACCTGTGTCCTTGTGCATGCCAGGCAAGTGTGTAACTGCTGAGCCACCGCTCCAGCCAAGTTTTTGTAATTTGTGTCAAGAAATTTCTCCATTTCACCTAACTTATTAAAACTTATTTGGCTGGAGCGGTGGCTCAGCGGTTACTGTGCTTGCCTGACATGCACAAGGATACAGGTTCAAAACCCAACACTATGCATACAATGAAGTGTCTGAGCAACAAAAGCCACATGAAAAACTAAATAAAATTCTCTCTTTCACTGTCCCTCTCTCTTAAAAAAAACAAAAACTTATTAGCATGAAATTCTTCACAATATCCCTCTATTGTCATTTTAATAACTGTAGAATCTGTTGTAATGTCCTTTATTTGAATCTTTGCATTGGTAATTCATGCCTGATCTCAGTTTCCATCCATTAGTAGGGCTGGAGATTTATCATTTGAGTTGCATTTTTCAAAAAGGTAGCATTTGGTTTTTTCTCTACAGTTTGCCTGTTTTCTAACTGATATTGTTACATGTACTCTTTCTGATTTCTCTAGGATTACTCTTTTTCTAGTGCCTTAACACAAAGAGACAGACTTTTCTTACTGTCCAACATAAACATTTCATGCTATAAATGTCCCTCTAAGAACAGCTTTTACAATATCCGACTATTATTAGTTGGCTTTCATTTGTCCAAAATATTTTCTAACTTCCCTTTTGATTTCTTTTTTGATGTGTAAGTTACTAAGAAGTTTGTTTAATTTTCAATTATGTAGGAGATTTTCCAGATATCTATTACTAATTAGCTTAATTCCTTTGTGACCAGAGAAAGAATGATTTCAATCCTTTAAAATTTAATTTTGCCTTACAGCTGAGAAGATGGAATATCTTGGTAAATGTTCCATGTGCACATGAAAAAATATGTATTCTGCTATTGGGGGGCTTTGTTTTGTAAATGTCATTTAGGTCATAATAGTTCATAGTGTTAAGCCTTTTAAATCATTCTATTACTATTGAAATCTCCAACAGTTACTATGGATTTGTGTACTTCTCTGTGCAGTTCTATCAGTTTCATCTGTTTTGAAGCTGTTATTAGATGTACATACATTTTCTGGATGCCCCTATGCCTGAAATACTCTTTATTTTGAAATTTACTCAAATTTGTAGTAATATAGCTATTCTAGCTCACTTTTTTTCTTTTTTAAATTTTTTTCTCCAGCTCACTTTTGAGAGTGTCTACACAATATATTGCTTCTCTCCTTTTACTTCTAACCTATAGAATTTTCTTATCCAATTGGATAATCTCTCCCATTCACATTTAATGCAATTATTAATACGATGGTTTTAATCTATCATCTTGTTATTTGCCCTACTGATTCTTTCTTCTTTTTTCCTCTCTTCCTGTATTTTTTAGATTCAGTACGTTTTAGAGCTCGGTTTATCTCTCACTATTGGTTTATTACCTACACCTTTCATTTTTCATGTTTGCTCTTAAGGTTTATTGTACAACATACCACTTTACCATTAGAGTAAGAACCTTTAAAGTTTATTTTCACTTCTCCCTTCCTGTTCTTTGTACCATAGTCATACATTTTACTTCCATATGTTACAGGTCTCAAAATACACTGCTGTTATTTTACTTTAAACAATTATCTCTTGTAGGGCACAGGGGCATGTAAGCCAAGCAACGAGGAAGACTAAGGTAGGAAGATCCTAAGTTCAAGGCCAGAGTGGGCAACTTAGTGAGACCTTGACTGAAAATAAAATATAAAAAGGGTTGGGGATATGGCTCAGTGGTTAAGAACCCCTGGGGTTCAATCCCCAGTACCCAAAAAAAAAAAAAAACACTTCACTGTTTAGGTTCGGTTTTTCTTCTTAAATTTATTTATTTATCTATTTATTGAGACGGAGAGAGAATCAATTTTATTTATTTTTTTCATCTGGACTTTGTTTCTCCGACACTTTGTTGTGTATGTGGTGCTGAGGTTTGAACTGTGGTCCTTACACCTGTCAGGCAAGCATTCCAACTGCTGAGCCACTGCTCCAGCCCCTTCTTGGATATTTTAAAGATGTTGGTTCAGCTATCTTCTGGCTTGCTTCCATTTTGAGAAGCAAACTATTGTTCTTATTTTTATAGATAGTAAATCTCCTTCCCCAGCTATTTTAAAGACTTTATTACCAGCTTTCAGCAATTTGCCTATGATGTACCTTGCTGCGTTTTTCTTTATGCTTATTTTGTTTGTGGTTTGGTGAGCCTATTTGATCTATGGGGTTTACAGTTTTCATTAAATTTGGAAAAATTTTAATCATCATTTCTTCAGCTTCCCTCCTCTACCCTCACCCTACTAGGGACTGAACCCAGGGGCACTCTATCACTGAGCTACATACATCCCCAGTCCTTTTCATTTTTTATTTTGAGACAGGGTTTCATTATCAAATGTTTTCTCTCATATGTATAAGCTAGTGTAAAATCTATGAGGATGATAGCCAGTTGAGTTTAAGTAATAAACTCACCATACTTGAAACTCCCCATAAGCTGGATGAACCATACCTATGAAGGTGGGGGGAGAAGGGAAGAAGGCAGGGAGAGAAGGAAGGGATAAGGGGGGTTGTCAATACAACAGGGAATACTCAACTCCCATTAGAAAAGCTTAGTTGTACACAGGCAGATAGAGAAACTCAGAAATGTCAACAATTATTATACATGTACATATATGTTCATTTCAAACTACAGTATGGTGGGATGACAGAGGAGACATGAGTTTGGGGAACGGATTGACAGGTGGTAGATCCTGGTCTAGGATCGATCTTAATTTACTATCTCCCTATGTCAATATCCATGTATGCATGATTATGTAACAACAATTCCTTCCAATATATAAGTCTATGTCAAACTAATAAAAAAGTACAAGATTAACCAACCATGATTTAAATAAGTCTTTTTCAGACAGCAGATTCCCTGTCTTTGAATGACCTGTTTACTTTGTGATATTCATGACTGTACCATGTAAATATACATTAAAAAGAAACGCATCAGGCTTTAAAAGAAAAAAACAACAAAGAAAAGAAATTCCATTTGGGACTTTTAAAACTACTATCTATTTCTCTTATTACACTCATGTCTTTCTTGACCCTTTTTTTTGGAGGTGACAGAGAACAAACCGTGCAGATGCTCAGCAAATACACTGCCACTGAACTATATTTCCTGCCCTCCTGAACATATTTTTTTAATATTTAAAATAGTTGTTTTATGGCCTTTGTTAATTTCACCATATTTCTTGTATCTGGGCCTGTTTCTATTGAGTTTTTTTTTTTTTTTTTTTTGGCTATAAGTCTAGTCTATGCTGCCCTTCATGCTTCCTAATTTTTTATTAGATGATAAGACATTGTAACTTTATACTACAGAGTGCTCAATTTTGTTCTATTCCTTTAAAGAGGGTTGGCCTTTGTCTTGCCATGCAGTTGTTACTTACAGGACAGTTCCATCCTTTCAAAATCTGCTTTTAAACTTAGTTGAGATGCTTTACTATAGAGGTAATGTAGCTCCAGAAATAACACATAACCTTTGCGAGGACACCATCCATCCAATGTTATGTATATTATTCTGGCTAGGAGGAATATGAATTATTCTTAGCCCTATGTTCTAGAATCATTTAGCATCCTAACTTCTGGGATTCATTCACTAGAAAAAAAATGTGCATTTTCACTTCACATATAGAGATTAGTTCTTGGCCAAGGATTTGAGGGAACCTCTCCAAATACTTCAGCAGCTTTCTTGAGGGGCAGCTCTCTCTTTTCTGGCACCCTGTTCTATAACTTCTGGCCATAACAGGTTCTTCTAACTTTGACTTTTGATTCCTTAATTCAGCAAATCTATTTAGCACTATTTGTTTTCTCCCTCTCTGTACTTTGTAAACGGTTTCTAAATTAGTGAAGAAGGATCACTTCAATATCACTCTCTTTTCAAGGACTATGGTCCTATACTGCCTGTTATGCAATATCTGGGAACAATTATTTGATTTAGTTCATTAGTTTTAGGATTATTTATGATGAGAAGGCAATTCCTATAGTAATTAACCAATTTAAGGCAGACATAAAACTACACTATATCCTTTTTAATTTTTATACACCTGGAATATGATTCTTCTCAGTTTTACACACAAGCTAAGTGAGAACAGAAGTCACTCTTACCTTTGTAGATTTCTCTAATGGTTGATCATATTGTGCCTGCTGCATAACATCACTGACTATCATTTTAGCAATCTTCCAAGCTAGCTCTTCTTGAGCCTAAAGGAAGTAATTCAAACTGTTGAAAATGGTTATTCATTAGAAGGATCAAGATGCACATAATCAAAGTTCTAAAATCAACTATATATACATATCATTTGAGTAAGAAGTGTTTTTCCATGTATAAAAAGAATCCCTCAAGCTATGACATATTAACATGTCATTACTGTCTTCTACAGTCAGCCACTGGGTAGCCAACTTCATGACTATTTTCACATTTCCACTCCCCTATCTCAATGAATTTAACTGTACAAAAAACAAGCCTCCACTTATGAAAGTAAAACTAAGTGGGGAAGGGGAGTTTTTGCTTCTGCCTGTTGGTTAATGGAAAGCTGAATGGATGGATATCCTTCAATGGCCACATCTCTCTATCAAAGACACCTTCACAATCATCACCCTGCAATTTTTAGATGCTAAGAAGGGCCATTCTTATAACATTCTGGATAAGGGAACACTGACAAGCTGCTTAAACATGGGAACTAAAGAAAGAGAAACTTGAAATCTTTCTTAGAAAAGGGTAGCAAGCATTTATAACAGGAATATTTTTATGCTAAAAGTAGAATTTACCTCATCAGTACTTCCTTGCACCCACTTCTTCATAGCTTGTGAGAACATGGATCCTATTAAACAAAGCAAAACTCAATACAGATTTCATAATTTTACATTATAAATGCTCTTATTTGGGTGTTTGGAAGATGGCGACCAGCAGGAGAATTCCATGAAGCGGGGTGCCAATGGCAGAAGTGCCTTTCTGTAAGGTGTGTGAACAGCAAAATTTTTGCCTAAACTCAATAGTAGATAAGCAAGGAAATTTAGAGATGCAGAGGCTTGGATACACTAAGCAAGGAAGAGAAACCAAATAGGGTCCTAGTAGCTCAGGCTGCAAGGACCAATACCCAGCGGTTGGTCTGCTGGATCTGCACAGATGGAGGGAGCGGCACACACAAACAGAGGGAGGACAAATTGGCAGGGAGATCTCTGACATCAGAACGGCTCGTGCTGCACTACACAGCAGGGACTGCATTACTGCACAGAATGTGCTAGTGTCTTCCTCACATGCCCCCCCCCCCGCAACCTGGGGCTGAGACTGCCTCGGGCAACACCCCTTTGGGGCAAGTGAGGGCCTCGCATCACTCAAGTTTGGAGAAAGCTGTCCCAGGAGAGCTCAGTTCATGGTGGCCAATCCCCTTGAAGCACAGACATACCCTTGCAGCTGCTCCAGGATACACAAGACTGCTAGAGGATTCTGGGGCCCCAGTTGAGGCGGAGCAAGAATTTGGGCAGGCACACACAAAAGTGCCCAGAAGTTCAACCCAGGAAGAACAAAAGGCTGTATTCAAGGAAGCAGGGGCAGTGAAAGACTGTACCCCCTCCACAGGAGAAGAAAATTGGGAGGACTCCTGGGAATCTGACTTCCAGCTGAGAACACCAAAACACAGTCCTCCAGCAACTCACCCTGGAAGTGCCTCCACCCAGATGTCAGATATTATCCCCACCATATATTTTGACCTGACCAGTAATAACTAACCCAACTCTCCTTCTTTCTTATTGTTGCTGTGTGTTTGTATTTATGTATTTTTTAATCTTTTCATTTGTCTGTTTTGCATTATTTCTTTTTTGTTGTTTCTTGTGCTATGTTTGTATTGCTGTGGTTTAATTTGTGCTGTTTGTGATCCTGTAAACTACTGCACATTCTCTTTGTGCTGTAGAGTCTTCCAGTAGTGAACCTCTCTGATACCCCCTTCTTCCATTTCCTCTGGCAACACCTAAACTTTCTTCTGCTCTCTTATCCTCCCTCAAGTCATTACCCAGTCTCTTCCTTTCTTTATTTTAGCAGAGTATCCTACATCATTTCTGCTCTCCTGCTGCTTTCTCTCCAAATTCACAAGTTCCTCGCTACCTTCCTACCACATTCTCTTTGCTCTCTAGACTTTTTTTCTTCACCTACAGAGGCACTGGAAAAACTGACATGAATGCCAAAATTGAAAATAGGTGCTTGCTTTCAAACCAAGTATAGTGTGAGGACTCTCAAGGAAGACAACTGCTAATCTGTTTGCTCTTCTTATAGGTGATAATTAACACTGTAACAGCTATAGTTGGCACAAAGTAACCAGATCAACCCTGTATGTTCTAAGCATTGGCCATATATATTGACTCTTATCCCTTATCTCCTTAGGTATTGGAGATCATAAAGGTATACAACCATTCACAAGGTGGGGAGCTGACCATTGAACTATACTACCAAAACTGTAATCTAGGCTAAAAAGTTGAGATACAAACTCCACACCCATCAACAGAGTCCCCAAGTGAATTGTTCAGTGACAGATCTCAGGCCCCACTCCCTTAAACTAAATATGAGGAAAAAGGGAAACAATCCTCTTCCTCAAACCAACAACTCCTCAGGCAAGGAGTCCACGGATGGGGTCCTAGATGAAAACCAAGAAAAAAGTATCAACAATCTGATTATTAAAACAATCAAAGAATTAAAAATAGAAGACTTAAGGAAGGAAAAACAGCAATCTCAGGAGCTGAGAGACCACATTAATAAAGAGCTAGACATTCTGAAAAGAGACATAGCAGAGCTTTTAGAATTGAAAAACACAGTCAACCAAATTAAGAGCTCATTTGAAGATACTAATATCAGACTAAATTTAGTAGAAAATAGAACTTCAGATCTTGAAGAACAAACATCAGACAATGAAAACAGGCTGAGCAATGTTCAATGAAGGAAGATAGATAAGAAAAGAAACTTACTGAGCATGATCACAACTTCCAACAAATATGGGATGAGATGAGGAGAAAAAAACCTGAGAGTAATTGGGATAGAGAACACAGAAAAAGAAATGAACCTTCTCAATGAGATAGCCAATGAAAATTTCCCCCATATCAGAACTGATCCAGAAATTCAAATTCAACATGCCTATAAGGATACCAAACACACCTAAACAAATGAGAAACTGAGATACATCATATGCAAAATGAATAACAGAAAAATCAAGGAAAGAATTTTAAAAGCAGTTAAGAGATAAACTCCAAATCACATTCAGAACAATAAAGATTGTTGATTTTTCAGATCAGACAATAAAGGCCAGGAGAGCATGGAATATTTTTCAAATATTGAAAGAAAATAATTTTCAGCCAAAGATATTACACCCTGCAAAAACGCAACTTTAAATGTGACAGGAAAAAAAAAATACTTCCATAATAAGATGAAACTAGTAACATTCATGAACAACACCAGCTCTACAGAGAATATTCAAAGACAAACTTCAATCAGAGGAACAAGCTAACAACTCCCAAAGCCCAAACACAGAAGACAACAAAAACATAACTCACAAAAAGATATCCAAGATGGCACAAAATATAGCAAAGGTCAAATGCCAGGGACCCAGAATCACAAAGCTATTCTAACACTGAACCTGAATGGACTCAATGCCCCATCAAAAGACAGATTAGCTGACTGGATCAAAAAACAAAATCCAACAATAAGCTGGTTACAGGAGACAAACCTCACAGCCAAAAATAGACACAAATTGATGGTGAAAGGATGGCAAAACACCTACCAGGTTTGTGGCCCAAAAAAGCAAGCTGATGTTGCGATCCGTATATCTGATAAAATGAATTTTGACCCAAAATTAGTCAGAAGAGATAAAGAAGGTCACTTCATCATAGTAAAAGGGAACAATACATCAAGAAGACATATTGATAGTTAACATTTATGCCCCCAATTACAACCTCTCAAATATATGGAAAAACTACTCAAGGACATTAAAACTCTTATTGATTTCAACACAATAATACCTGGGGACTTTAATATACCACTATCAACAACAGACAGTTCACCAAACCAAAAAAATCAATAAAGATATCTCTAATGCCAACAACTCTATCAATCAATTGGACCTAACAGACATTTATAGAATATTCCATCTCAAATCAGCTGAGTTTACTTTCTTCTCACCAGCACACGGATCCTTCTCCAAAATAAATCACATCCTAGTCCACAAAGCTAATCTTAGCAAATACAAAAGAGCTGGTATAATCCCATGTATCCTGTCAGACAATGGTATGATCTTAGCAATTAACAGCAAGAAAAACAACAGAAAATACACAAATACTTGGCAATTGAATAGCCAAAACATTACTGAGCAAGAAAGATGAAGCAGGAGGTTTTGCTACACCAGATCTAAAAATACACTATAGAGCTGTAGTAATTAAAACAGCATGGTATTGTATCAAGATAGGAAGGAAGATCAACCAAATAGAAGACCCTGAAACAAACCCACAAATCTTTAAGCATCTGATCTTTGATGAAGTGGGGGAAAATATAACATGGAGGAGAGAGAGAGCCTATTCAACAAATGGTGCTGGACAAACTGGACAGCCACTTGCAGAAAGCTGAAATTAGACCCTTATCTTTCACCTTGCACGAAAATCAAATCAAAATGGATCAAGGAGCTAGGAATTAAACTAGCTACCTTGCAACTGGTGGAAGAAAAATTAAGACCAACACTCCAGCACTTGGGAGTAGGCAAAGACTTTCTCAACTTGTCTCCTAAAGTGAAAGAAGTAAAATCAAAAATCAGTGAGTGGGATATCATACAGCTTGAAAGCTTTTGCACAGCCAAGGAAATGATTAAAATTGTCAAGAGACTTCCTACAGAAAAGGAGAGAATCATGGCCTGTGATTCTTCTGACAGGGGACTAATATCCAGAATTTACAAATTCCTCAAAAATCTCAACCTCAAAAACACTAACAACCCAATCAATAAATGGGCCAAAGAGCTAAATAGAAACTTCTCAACAGAGGACATTGAACAAGCCAATGAATACATGAGAAAGTGATCTAAATCACTAGTAATCAGAGAAACGCAAATCAAAACTACATTAAGATTTCACCTCACACCAGTCAGATTGGCAAAAATGAAGAATATAAACAATAATAGATGCTGGAGGTATTGCAGGGAGAAAAGAAACACTAGCACACTGTTGGTGGAACTGTAACTGGTACAGTCACTCTGGAAAGCAGTGTGGAGAATCCTCAAAAATCAGGGATGAACCCACCATATGTTCCAGCTATCCCTCCCCGGGCATTTTTCCAGGGGAGTTGGAATCCGCACATTATAGTGACACAGCAAAATCTATGTTTATCACAGCTCAATTTACAATAGCTAAATTATGGAATCAACCCAGATGCCCCTCACTGGATGAATGGTTCCAAAAACTGTGATACATATATACCATGGAGTTCTACTTAGCAATTAGAAGCAATGATATTGCAGCCTTTGAAGGTATATGGATGGTGTTGAAAGAAATCATGTTGAGTCAAGTTAGCCTAACCCAGAGAGTCAAGGGTTGAATGTCTTCACTCATCTGTGGAAGCTGGAGCTAGACCCAAGCCTGTGTGAAAGGTGGTCAGCTCTCATGTGTTAGACCCAGCAAAGGTGTAGTAACACATAACCGAGGGCATTCACAGAGATGTATAGGGAAGGGGGGAGGGGGTTGGGGGAGGAGGGGAAAGGGCGGGAGAATAGGGTGGGATCCAGGGGGTAAATCTAATTTTAAGAATATATACATATCATATTGTTTCATTGGATGCATTATGATTGTACAATAACTAAATTTCTTAATTAAAAAAAGAAAGAGAAAGAACTAATTTTATTTATTTTTCCATCTAGCTTTTGTTTCTCCAACACTTAGTTATTTACATGGTGCTGGGGTTGGAACCCAGGTCCTGGATCATGCCAGGTAAGTGCTTGAACCACCGAGCCACCACTCCAGCCCTGTAATGGAATTCTTTTTTTTTTTTTTTTTTTTTTTTTAAAGAGAGAAGGACAGTGAGAGAAAGATAGAGATAATCAATTTTTTTTTGAGTTGAGTTTTTCACATGGCTTTCATTGCTCTGACACTTAGTTGTGTACGTGGGTGCTGGGGTTTGAACCCGTGTACTTGTGCATGCCAGGCAAGTGCCATTAACTGCCAAGCCACTGCTCCAGCCCCTCTAATGGAATTCTTAAAGATCAATTAATTCAATCAAAAATATTTAATTGGTATCTAACATGTGTTTGGTATAATTTTAGAATTAAGAAATAAAGTGCCAAATAAGACAGACAAAATCCCTGCTCTCACAGAGGGGGATTCCAGCTATGAGAAACAGATTATAAACAAGCATACAAATAATTAAGATAATTTCAGACAATGAATAAGAAAATAAGAAGTGGTATACTGGCAGTACAGACAATTTTAGATCTTGTTGGTTGGAAAGGGCTCTCTGAAGAGGTTTACTGAGATAAAAAGGAACTAGTTGTGACATGAAAGTCATGGCAAAGGAAAACAGCAGCTGCAGGGGTCCTAAATGTAAAGAACGCTCAGAAAAAGAATAAAGGATAGTCCAATTAGGGCTTAGTCTGTGAAAGGAAGAGTAGTTCAAAGTAAGGTTATGGAAAGAGCAGCGGACATTTGTAAATCACAGAGGACAAATTTTATTTTAAATGCAATAGGAATCCATCGGGAAAGGGGTGAGGTGACGAAGCAATGATGTATGCAAAAAGTAAAGTAATTCAAATGGTTATAATGAAAAGTAAAAGATACCTCCTTCCTCTTCTCATACCTTAAGTAATTGCTGTTGAATTTTATGCATATCTTTTCAGGTGATTTTTAAATGTATATACCAATATAGCCTCTCCCCAGGTCCCACTTGGTACTAGAGATTTAACCCAGGGGCACTTAACCACTGAGCCACTTTCTCAGTGCCACCCCCCCCCCATTTTAATTTTATTTTGAGACAGGGTTTCACAAAGTTGCTCAGGACCTTGCTACGCTGCTGAGGCTGGCTCTGAATTTGCAATCCTTTTGCCTCATCCTCCCTAGTCACTGGGATTACAGGCATGTGCTACTTCGCCAGGTTCCCAATATAGTCTTTTTAAAACATTATATATAGGGCAGGGGAGTATGGGGGTGTAGATCAGTGACAGAACTCTTGCCTAGCCTGTGAGAGGTCCTAAGTTCTCCAGCACTGAAAAAAAGAAAAAGTATACACAAAAGTGCTTATCATTTATAACCTGAATCATCAAGACTTCAGGTATAACTTGTAGCTTACAAGAAATTCTGGGAAGATAGCAGTAAGATAAATAGTACCATCAGGGAAATCCAGAATATTGAGCATTCTGCAGGGTTCCTCGCCTGATATGTTTAACAAGTCAGGTCATAAAGGAAGGAACCAGATAGAGTGAAAACAGACTGAGGTTATACCCTCCTATTTATATCTTTGGCATCTAGCACACAGAAATCATTGAAATGTTTTCCGAGTGAATGAATGTAATCTCTGTGCTCCTATACTACCAAAAATGCTTGAAGTGACATTTGGAAAATCAAAGGAAGAACCCAGATATGTTTAACTAAATTGCAAAAACTCCAATTTGTTACTTTATATAGGCATGTCTCAATTAAAGTAATATTGTAAATAAATTGGTGGATGGCTTGCTGGTAGAGATATGATTGTTTCCTCTACCTTCAAATGTAACCCACTTCCAGCCTAATCTCCACTTAAACTTAATCCACCACTATTATCCTGTACTTAGATTCTGACAATAAAGTTTTGTTCCTCTATTTCTCTTAAAGCCCTAAAACCTATTTCTAAACAGCTTCCAGAGCAATCCCTTTAACACACACATCACATCACATTGCTTCCCTGCTTCAACATCCCATGTGTCCCCAACACTTTCCCATCCTTGCCATGGCCTCTCACTCACCTTCTACCACTTATCCCTTTGCTCACTGTACCCCAGCCTCACTAGTCTTGCCCCTTGCTATGCTGTCTAGTTCAGGCCTCTATACTTGTTTCTTCAGCCAAGAACACTCTTCTTCTAGTTATTGCCTGTGCTTCTACCCTACTGAGTTCAGATCTTTACTCAAAGCTGACTTTTCTGATTCAAATACCATTCTCCACTACTCTGCTGATCCCTTACCCTCCTTTTTATACTTATACACAAATATATATGTGTAAGTATGTGTGTATACACATATATATATTCACATATACAAAAATGTTAACACATGTACATAAACTGTATTATCTATTACTGTCTCCTCCACTATCATATGAATTCCATGAGAACAGAAGCTGTTTTCTTCCCAGTACCGAGAACAACAGACATATATGGTAAGCATTCCTTATTTTTTTTTTTTTTTAATGAATGCAAAGATCATGGTTTAGGAAAAAATTTCTTGCATATCTTTTTTCGTGGTATACTTTACCTCATGGGGCTGGCATGGTGGCTCAGTGGTCATGGTGCTTGCCTGGCATGCACAAGGATGCAGGTTTAAACCCCAGCACCACATACACAATGAAGTGTTGGAGCAATGAAAGCCATATAAAAAAACTAAATAAAACTGATTCTCTCTTTTTCTCTCTGTCCCTCTCTCTCTCTCTCAAAAAAAAAAATATATATATATATATAAAATATACCTTAGTTCATATAAAAGAAAGTAACTGCAAACATTCAATACCTATGCTATGCCTATACTATTTCCAACGTCTATATATGAAGTAGTAACATTTCTTTTTGAGCTGTAGGAGTTGTAAAACCAGATTTGGAGGGAGGTGGGTACCAAGGATTGAACCCAGAGGCATTTAACCATAGAGATACATTTCCAGCCCCTTTTTATTTTTTATTTTGAGGTAGGGCCTCGCTAAGTTGCTTAGGGCCTTGCTAAGTTGCTAAGGCTGGCTTTGAACTCACAATCCTCCTGTCTCAGCCTTCCAAGTCTCTGGGATTAAGGCATGTACCATCACACCTGGCAAAACACCAGATTTTTCAAAGAAATCAAACAGTTCAGAGATTTTTCTATTAATACTAAAGACCCAAATCATCCTTATTGTTGCTACCCAGTAACATTGCATACTCCTTCCTGGCCAATGCCTCACAGAGGTCATCCAGCACTTCCTCTATTCCAAGGCTACCACTGACCTTTTCCAAATATTCACCTTTTACCTAAGACAAGACACATAACTACTAGACTAAGTTTCTTGAGGGCAGGATCTGTCCCTTCTAATCTGCTCAGTGAATATAAGCACACAGAGGCATTCAAAAATCATTTACTGGGCTGGAGGTCCTAGCCCAGTAATACCCCAATGATTTACTAGCTCAGAGATAGAGTACATTCCTAGCATGCCTTAAGGTCCTGTGTTCAATCTCTATCAAAGGGGAGTAAAAAAACAAGCAAGCTATTTCCTGAATAAACTGCTGAGATTGTCCTTTAGTCTTTACATTCTTTTTAACTGAGCATCTAAGACTTCTCTGATAAAACAGAAAATAAACAGACTCAAATATTTGGATAAGGTGCTGGAGCAGTTCAGTGGTTAGAGCATTTAGCTGACATGTGTGAGGACCCGGCTGAAACCCCAGCACCACATACACAACTAAGTGTCAGAGAAACAAATGCCAGATGCAAAAATTAATAAAAAATAGATTCTCTTTAAAAAAATATCAGGACAGGGGGTGAATCGGTGGCTTGTGGTTATGGCGCTTCCCTGGCATGTGAAAGGATGTGGGTTGAAACCCCTGTACCACATACACAATGAAGTGTTGGAACAAGGAAAGCCACATGAAAAACTAAATAAAAATTGATTCTCTCTCTCTCACTGTCCCTCTGTCTCTTAAAAAAAATTTTTTTTTGGATAAATAAGTTGAAGGAGGTAACAGGTCCTTTTTCTTTTCTAAACTGCTTCAACAATTGGTTTATTTTCACTTACTCTGGCAATCTATATCTAACCAAAAAGTAGAGCATTCATCAAAACAAAGTGGTAATATTCATTACCCAACTATAGTCATGCTTAAAAAATAATATAAACATAACAGGAATGCAGCAATATTAAATTCAAAAGGAAGATTAACAATAGCTCTTACTTTTAAATACTTATTAAAATGGAGTACTTTCTACTTAATAAAGTTAGTTTCCTTTACTCATGACACTATTATCAGCCATTCACACATCCAAATTGATTGACATTTCTTTCTAAGATCTTCCTGTATAAATCACTTGTTTGGAAGTAAAAATAAGTCACAAAGGAGGCATTTAACAAAAAAAAATGAGTCTAACTCTTAGACTTGACCAAGCCATTCTTCTGCTGATTGAACCAAGTAAGGATGTGAATTTCAACATATTAATATTTTCCATATATGTCATAATTTTCAATGGTTTTGTGGAAATAAAACAAAGGGTCATAAGATAAATCCTTAAATCTAATGTGGATTGAGGATTATTATAATAATATAATTATTATAGCCAATGAGTAAAGTGAGCAAAGGTTTATTATGAAGTAGAAAAAATCACAAACCTTTTGATTTCTTTACATCAGGTTCGGGCTCAGATTCCCGGATAAATTGGCCCAAGTCACTGACTCTTCCAAATGTCATCTTCCTACATAAGAAGAAAAAAGAATATAATTTCTAATAGCCAAAATCAATTTTTTAAATGTATTTTTTTAAAAGAGAGAGGGAGTGAGTGAGAGAGAATCAATTTTATTTAGTTTTTCATCTGTTTTTGTTTGTTTGTTTCTCTGACACTTAGTTGTGTATGTGGTAACTGGGGTTCGAACTTGGGTTTTCACACGTGCTAAGCAAGCACTCTAACCTCTGAGCCACTGCTCCAGCTCCCAAAATCAATTTTTAAGCATTTCACATAAATCTCAAAAGCCTATTGGAAATAGAATCTTCTTCCACAAAAAGCAAATTCAATGAAATTTAATTCAAAGTCCCAAACAGGTTCATAGAACACAACAAAAAAGGAATTTACAATTCTAAAATTCACGTAGAAGAAAAAAGGCACAAGAATAAATAATTCCTCAAAAGAAGAAAGAGGTAGAACTTGCTTTAACAATGATCAGAATATATTATAAAGAAGGAGCTGAAGTTACAGTTCACTGTTAAGAGTGTATGCTCAGCATGCCTGATGCCCTGGGTTCAAGCCTCGGCATGTCTGTGCCTACGCACAGGCGAACACACACACGCGCGCGCGCACACACACACACCTTCAAAACTTGAGAAAGCCAACACAAGATACAGAATAGAGTGCAATATCAATTAGATAAAAATAAGCAAATGGGCCAGACACAGTGGTGCATGGGAATCTGACACAGGATTACAAATCCAAGGCCAGCAAGGGCAACTCAGAAGGACCCTGTCTCAAAATTTTTTAAAAAGGCGGCTGGGGTGGTACTGGAGCGGTAGCTCAGCAGTTATAGCACTTGCCTGGCATTTGCAAGGATGAGGGTTCAAATCCCAGCACCACTTACACAGTGAAATGTTGGAGCAACAAAAGCCATATGAAAAGCTAAATAAAGTTGATTCTCTCTTTAAAAAAAAAAAAAAAAAGGGCAGGGGGAGGCTGGGGATAGACCCCAGTGGAAGATCATCTCTGGGCTCAATACCTGGTACTGTTTATAAAAAAGTAAATAAATAAGTAAATATTTAAACAAATACACTATAACATCACCAGTGATTACTCAAAGTAGGACGGGAAGAAAATAAGCATTGGTATATGTTAAATAAAAGAGGACATTAAACTTATGGGTAAATTTTTTATAAGAATAATCTATTTGTAATTGGGAGTAAGTTAAAAGAAAAATTTTGTGATATCTATGTCATTTCATTTCAGATAAAGACTTTATTTTAAAGATCTTTTTTTTTTTTTTTTTTTTTTTTTTAAGAGAGGAGGACAGAGAGAGAGAGAGAGACAGAGAATCAATTATATTTAGTTTTTCCCATAGCCTTCTTTGCTCAGACACTTAGTTGTGGGTGCTGGGGTTTGAACCCATGTACTCGCGCATGCCGGGCAAGCGCTGCAAGTGCTGAGCCACTGCTCCAGCCCCAGAGGTATTCTTCTTAATAAGTCCTCATTTATGGCACATATGTATGCCAATATACCAACTTGTAAAAATAAAATCATAAAACTAAAATAAACACTGAAAACCAACTTTTAAAATGATGAAGAAAAAATATTTTTAATTCATTTTATAAATTATTTAAAATATATATTTATATACAAAAAGCAGAGGTAAAAATTTTCACCATTCATAAGACTTTCTTTATAAGTATTAAGTAAATAAACCATCCCTTAAGAATAAATATCATCTTGGGGAATTAACTCATTCAGGCTTATTGTCCACTATTTTCAAAAAGATTACTACAATAAGTAAAGGTTACAAACTACAAATTTGACACAACTGCAGTATACTTTCCAAATACCATGTAATTAAATAATATTTTATTTTATTCAGCACTTTTTCCACAGTCCTCAGTTACCCGAATATCACTGTTATTTTCTGATAAAGACCAATTAAGCATGTTGAAATCTCTCCTTCATGGTACTACTGGGACTGGGACAGAGGCTGAGGTGGGGTAATCAAGTCTACACAGGTTTATGTGTTAAGTTATCTACAGAGCAAAGACGGTGATTTTATGATTTGTCTGTAGTAACTCTCAATAAGTGGCACATCTTATGTATCACTGTCTTTCTGTTCCTGGCTAACATAAACAACAAACCAATTATTAAACACAAAGGAATGACTGCATTCCATCTTCCAAGAACTAGTTATGTAGCCCACAATAAATGATGTTGGCATCTTTTTGCTCTTAAAACCAATTTTTTTTTTCTTTTTTGAGAAGGAGAGAAGGGGAGAGAGAGAATCAATTTTATTTAATTTTCATATGATTTTTGTTGCTCCGACACTTAGTTGTGTATGTGGTGTTGGGGTTCAAACCCAGGTCCTCACATATGCCAGGCAAGCACAATGCCACTGAGCCACCACTCCAGCCCTAAGACCAAAACTGTGAAATAACATGTAAATCAAAGGAAATGTGCAAGAGACAGACTATATGAAATGGCACTCATCAATCTGGTATATGGTGGTAGAATAATGATGGTAATGTAATTAATGGAGTGCTTACTGGATATCAGGCGACATCTCTCTCTTTTTTTTTTTTTTTTTAAGAGGGAAAGAGAGAGAATCAGTTTTATTTAATTTTCATGATTTTTGTTGCTCTGACACTTAGTTGTGTATGTGGTACTAGGGTTCAAACCTGCATCCTCACACATGCCACGCAAGCTCTGTAACTGCTAAGCCACTGCTCCAGCCCCTCAGGCAACATTTTAAATGCTTTTCATGCATTATCTCCTTTAATCCCCTCAACTCAAGGAAACATTAATATTATCCTCGTTTTACAGATGAAAAAACTGAGACACCAATTAGTAGCAGAGACAATATGAAAACCAGAGCCTTTACTTCAGCCACCATGTATATGAAAGTACTGGGCAGATAATAATAGATTAGAAAACATTTAAAATTTTTAAAAGATGTAATGTTCTTTTGTTTGTTATACCATGTATGAGGTCCTGGACTGATTCATGCATGTTCCACCATTGAGCTACATCCCTTGTGTTTCCTTTAAAATTTTATTTTGAGTCAGGGTCTGAGTTGCCCAGTCTGGCTTCAAACTTATGATCCTTCTGCTTCAGCCTCTTGAGTAGCTGGGATTACAAGTGTACACTACCATACTTGGCTAAATTCTTTACATTTGTAAAAATTCTATAAGCTGAGCTTACCCTGCATATGTCCGTTGATATAAAGATTCTGGATCCAGACTTGCAGCATCCACAATTATTGCTTCATCAAAATTTTTCAGAATTTTAATACTGGCTTTTTTCACATTGGACTACAATAGAAACCATAAAATCAGTAGTACATTATCAGGAAACAAATCAGTCCTTGCTTTGGACTATGACAGATATGTATAAAATTTTCTTCAGAGTTTGATACATGTATGATATTCACTCAACCCATCTACTATTGAGAAACTCAATGGAAATGCTTCTGAAAATGTACCCTCAAACTGTAACCGAAAGAAGGCACAAGATTAAACTGTAAAACAAACGTATGTAATATGGCAAATCTGTTTTCCTAAATGACTTAAGTTTCAACAAATGTGCCGTCCTCCCAGGCATTATTTTCCCAGTGTGCAAAACTCTCATCCACCCAGGCATATGTACCCAGGCTAACAAAGCTGAACTTTTAGTGTGATCATGAATGTTTGGGATTCTCAGTGAGGCTATTTGACAAAACAGAAGCTAAAAAACCCTTTCTAGAGTAAGAAGCTAGTTAAGTACAGCATGTTCCTCCCAGACATTCTACTGCCTATTCCCCACTCCCACAAAAGCAAGTCAAGATTGGTATTTTTTATGAAACACAGAGCTTTGGGTTGACCCAGACTTCGAGAAATTCAGTTACAGACAGACTCACAACGAAGCAACGACACATATACACAGGAGTATTTACTGCAGCACTATTAAAATAGCAAAAAGGTAGAACAGGCCTAATATTCATAATTTAGGGATAGAGTAAAAGAACAAAAGACAGTGCTCCAGTGATGAAGGGGAGAGGGATTCTCCTCATGTGCAAAGAAAGAACAATTTCTAAGACACATAGTTAAATCAAAAAGAAACAGGCACTATAATAAAGAAGGAATACATTCCAACTAATTCTATAAGACCACTATTAGATACCAAATCCAGACATCACAAGAAAACTAAGACCAATCACTCTTATGGAGTATATTATTTTAGGAGTATTGATACAAAATTCCCAACAAAACTAAACCTAGCAACATGTTGAAAGTGGAATTTATCCTAGGAATGCAAAGTTGATTTAACACCTGAAAATCAATTAATCTACCACATCATATCAACAGAAAAAAACCCAAAAACCTATGTTATCATTTCAGTTGGTAAGACATTTGATAAAATGTCAATTGAGAAGATATTTGATAAAAATCTAATACTCTTTTGTGATTAAAAAATTAAAAATTAAAATTAGTAAAGGAAGAAAGAAATTATCTCTATTCACAGGAAACATGACTTTATACGGAAAATCCTAAAGAATCCACAAGAAAGCTATTAGAGCTAACAAGCAAATTTAGCAAAGTTCAAAGCACAAAATTTGCACATAAAATCAGTATATTACAATAATCCAAAATAAAATAAATAAATTACAGGGCTGGAGCAGTGGCTCAGCAGTTGGGAGTGCTTCCTGGTATGTCCAAGTATCCGGGTTCAAACCCCAGCACCACAAACACAACTATGTGTCAGAGAAACAAAGGCTAGATTGAAAAATAAATAAAACTGATTCTCTTTCTTTTTCTTGCTCTCTCCCTTTTAACACACACACACAAAAAAAAAAAGAAAGAAAAAAAGAAATTAAGAAAACAATTATTCTACTTATAACTGCATCAAATGAAAAACTTAGGCTGAGCACAGTGGCACACACCTGTAATCCCAGCGACTTGGGAGGCTATGGCAGGAGGTCTGCAAATTCAAGGTAGCCTCAGCAATTTAGCAAGACCTTGTCACAAAATTAAAAAGACAAAACAAACAAAAAAAACAAAAAAAGGGAGGGATGTACTTCAGTGATAAAAGTGTCCCTGAGTTCAAGCCCTATTATCAAAACCAAAACAAAACAAAACAAAAACAGAAATAAATGACCCAGGGAGGTATAAGGCTTACAAACTGAAAACTATGTTACTGAAAGAAATTAAAGACCTGACTAAAACTTATTCTGTGCTCATGAACTAGAAGACGTAATACTGTTGAGATGAGAACACTCCTCGAAGGCAAATTCCACACAATCTTGATCAAAATGAAAAAGCTAATTGTAAAGTTCATATGGAATGCAGAAGACCCCGAAAAGCCAAAACAATTTTGAAAAAAAAAAAAAATAGGCTAGGGTACACATACTTCCTGATTTGAAAACTTACTACAAAAGTACTCAAATGATTTTTCTACCTCAAGGATGTAAGAATAGCTTTTTCAATAAGTGACACTGGGAAAACTGGATAACCATATGAAAAAGAATGAAATTGGAGCTCTACCACATACCACATCAAAAACTAACTAAAATGGATCAGATTTAAAACCCTTGGGAGAGGGGCTGAAGAGGAAGCTCAGCAGTAGACACCTGCATGACAAGCATGAGGACTAGGGTTCTATCCTCAGTACCACATACCCAACTAAGTGGAAGAAAAAAACGAGATGAAAATATAAAAATTAATTTTCCCTTTCTCACTTTCTCATTCTCTCTATATAAACAAAACAAACCTTGGAAGAAAATATAGGAAACTGTAAATCATTGTTATCTCAGATTTGTCAATGGTTCTTAGACATAATACCAAAGCCTGTGTAACCAAAGTAAAATAAACTAAACTTCACCAAAATTTAAAATTTTGAATTTCAAAAGACACTATCTTAAGGGGTAGGGAAGTGGTAGAGCATCTGTCAAGAATGCTCAATTCCTGGATTCAACTCCTGGCACTGCAAAACAAAACAAAACAAAACAAACAAACAACAAAAAAAAAAAAACAAGAAAAACACTATAAAGAAAAGTAAAAAATATGACTTATTTAACTAGAGAAAATATCTGCAAATCACATATCTGATATATCTGGTAAAAGATATATCTAGAATATAAAAAGAATTACTGCAATTAATAATAAAAAGACTACCCAGTTTAAAAATGGACAAAGAATTTGAATAAACTTTCTCCAAAGATAAATTTTAAAAGGCCAATAAACAGCTGGGTGTGGTAGGGCGTGTAATCCCAGCAGCTCAGAAGCCTAAGGCAGGAGGATCCCAAATTCAAGGCCAGCCTCAGCAAAGCAAGGCCCTGTCGCAAAATAAATGTGACTCAGTAGTAAAGCACCAGTAGGTTCAATCCCTACTGCCCCCCACAAAAGCCAATTAACACATGAAAAATGCACACGATTAATAGTCATGGGGAAATGAAAATGAGAACTACAATGAGATAGAACTTTATACCCACTGAGATGGCTATAAACAAACAAACAAACAAAAACCAGGTAAGTTTTGGTGAAAATGGATAAGATGGGGACTGGAGCGGTACTGAGCAGTACTTGCCCGGCATGCGCGAGTACAGATTCAAACCCCAGCACCATTTATACAACAAGTGTCTGAGCAAGGAAGGCCATGTGAAAAACTAAATAAAAATTGATTCTGTCTCTTTCTCTTTCTCACTGTCCTTCTCTCTTTAAAAAAAAAAAAAAAAAAAAGAAAATGGATAAGTTGGAAATCTGATACACTGCTGGTGGGACTGCAAAATGGTGCAGTCACTTTGGAAAACAGTCTGGCAATTCCTCAAAAAATACTCTTAGGGGGCTGGAGTGGTGGTTTGGCAGTTTCAGCACTTGCCTTGCATGTGCAAGTACACGGGTTCAAACCCCAGCACCCACATACACAACTAAGTGTCAGAGCAACTAAAGCCATGTGAAAAACTCAATAAAAATTGATTCTGTCTCTCTCTCACTGTCCTCTCTTAAAAAAAAAAAATAGCAGAAAAAGGGGAACTCAATTCCTACCAACTGATAGATAAAATATGGTACATCCTTACAAAAGGATATTATTTGGTCATAAAGAGCAATAAAGTTCTGATACACACTAAACGTAGATGAACCTTGAAAATGTGATGCCAAGTGAAAAAAGTCAGTAACAAAAAGGCCACATCTTAAATGGTTCCACTTGTATCAAACATCCAAAATAAGCAAATAAATGGTCTTTATAGAGACCCCCCCCAAAAAAAAATTAGCACTAGTCTAGAGCTGGAAGAGTGGAGATCTGGAGTTTAAATGGGATTTCCTTTTGAGGAATAAAAATGTTGACTGTGGAGATAGTTAGAAAACTCTGATTAAAAACCACCAAATTATGCAATGAAAATGTGAATTATCACAATAAAGCTATAAAAAAAAAGAAGCAGCACATTGTATGATTTCATTTATAAAATGAACAGGTAATGCTAATCTGTGCTGTCAAGACAAGACATCAGCTATCCTGGCAAAGAGGCAGATAGTAACTAGAAGGGACTCCAAAGGGATTCTAGTTGGTAACATTCTATTTCTTGATCTGGATGTCAAGTTACAAAGTTAGTTCTGTTTGTGAAAATGCTTTAAGTTATATACAGTTATGGTGTGTGCAAGTTTCTGTGTATATAGTATACTTCAACATAAAAACAAAGTTTTTGTGGCTGGGGATATAGCTCAGTGGTAGACTATGCTTCTTAGCAAGAGCGAAGCCCTGGGTTCAACTCCAGTACCCAAACCAAGTAAATAAGTAATAAAATAAATAAAAACAAGCCATTTTAGCTTATATCTATATCTATGTATAAATGGCAACCACACTCAGCAGGTCACCCCTTATATAAACTTAATAAGGGGGAAAAGTATTCAGGAGAACCTTGCTGATGGCAATAAAGCAGTACTGTCTTAAAACTTATCCAAAGTCTAGCATTCAAAAATTTGAAGTGTTATTTATTTATTAATAATGATAAAATTACTAACCTATATCATTAAGTTTATGGTTAAGAAATATAGGCAGGGAATATTTCTGACTCTATACTTACTATGTAACTTTAATAAAGACTTTTTTTTGGGGGGGCAGTGTTTGGGATTGAACCTAGGGTCTCATACATGCTAGTTAAGCATTCTACCACTCATCTACATCCCCAGGATGAAAATTGGTTAACTTCTTAATACCTCCTTTAGATTTCCTACTTTGGGAATATCCCACTTCATGTGATTGTGGGGACAATCAGGTAAGGTTTACTATATGATAAACACTCAAAAAAATTTACAATATAGCATTCTCATTCAAAATGAACCCATTCCAAAGGTCAATATTAGGAATCTTAAAAGAGTTCACTCAATTATTCTATAAAAATACATCCAAATTTATTTATAATACTTTCTCACTGGGAGTGGTAGTACACACCTGTAATCCCAGTGGTTCAGGGGGCTGAGGCAAGAAGATCTTGAATTCAAAGCCAGCCTCCAAAAGTTAGCAAGGCCCTAAGCAAGGCCTTGTCTCAAAATAAAATATAAAAAGGGCTGGGGATGTGGTTCAGTGGTTGAGTGTCCCTGGGTTCAATCCCCAGTAATTCTCATTTACACAAAGAGCTCTTTAGAGGCTATAAATGCGTTACATGGTTGATTTTAAGAGGAAAAGCCACAATGTCAAGCAGAGTAATGGCTTGAAGACATTTCACAACATAGTGGTATACAGTTATTCACCATTATTAGAACACACAGTAGGCTAATTTTTCCTCTTATTCTATAACTTAGAACTTACAAATAGGTTCTATTACTGTATTTGAAGGAAAATATTTGTATGCAACCAAATTAGCAAATACCTGCAAAGTGGTACTATCAGTACCACCTGGATGAGATTCATCAGGAAGGCCAACAGAACCATAAGCAGTCAGTGTAACATTCCCTCCCAAAAACTCATCTCCTCGAACTGAATGGATGAGATCATTCAAATACTTATAATAAAGATTGCTGGACAAAAAGCCTGGCAAGAAAACCTGAAAGAGAGAAAAAAACATTATTTAAAGTTGAAAAAGCAAATGCACTTAAAATATCTTTTAATAAACAAATTTACCTATAATTCTACCAGTAAATACAAATGTTCATACTTCTCATTACCCTGAATATTATCCCTCTATACACAGTTCACACTGTAATTAAAATTACGATGCATATAATTTTGTTGGTTTTTATTCCCAAAAAATACTTACAGAGATTACATAAGACTTAATAATACTAGTACTTAGCAGAAAATAGTCCACAGAGTAGATATAATCTGAAACTTGATCTTTCTGGTTTGTGACAGATTAAAGTCTTTGTGCATATGTTGATTTCTGAACTGATTTAAGGTAAATTGTCAGGAGTGTGACTGCTTAGTTAATTTTATCTTTGGTAAATACCGCCAATTTATCCTTCAAAAGGATGTTGTCAATTTGTATCACTAGCAATATATCAAAATATCTGTTTCAACAAAAGCTTTTTAAAACTGGACAGTGAGTTTCATTTTTTCAAACTGTTAAATAAATGCCTAATGATGCACAAATGTTTTTAGCTGCATTTAATAATTAATTATGCTGAATAAGTTTCCATGTTTATTTGTATTTTCTTATTACAAAGTTTTCCTTCACAGTACTCAGCACAACTATATACTTGTGTCTGTATTAAATATGTACCTTCCTCATAGACTAAGCTCCCAGGAGCAGGTAGCGGGGTAGAAATGACCTTTCTTTTATTTATCACCATAACACCAACAACAAGCATAAATACTCCAAGTATTTATTAAATGAATCAATGATATCTTCATTATCCTCTTCCCACTATCTACCAGGGTCCTCCTGATGTTCTTAAAATTAGTGCAAGTTCCTTACCTGCAAACATTTAGTAAGGACTACCTTAGTATTTTGCTTTTCTCTGTATTTTTTAATTAATTAATTTACTTATTTATTTTAAATTTGAGACAGTCTCAGTAAGTTGCTTAGGGCCTCACTAAGTTGCTGAGGCTGGCTTTGAACTTGCAATCCTTTTGCTTCAGCCTCTCAAGCCACCAGGATTACAGGTGTATATCATCATGCCTGGCAATATTTAAATTTTGTAACCCAAAAGTTAACATTCTTTATATGCTATCGATCTGGACTTTTCCTCTAAAATCATAAAAAAAATTACTTTCAATTATGAAAAAAATATTATCCTGGGATAGCTAGTGATATTCTGCTAGTTCCAGCTTTTCAAAGATTTAATCTTTATACATAATTCTTGAAATTCAGTTTTTGTGTAGGGTATTATATAATAGTAATTAACCTTTTTCCACCTGTACACATATGCCATATATTAGCAACATAACCTCATAGGCTTATCCTAGATTCTACGCAATTCTTGGCAAACACTTTAGTTCATTAGAATGAACCATTACCATAATTTAACACATTATCATAAGTAAGTTATTAATGATACTTTGTGAGTGACCATGATACTTCAAATGAGTGCTTCAACACTGTTGACAGATGCTGGTAAATTATTTGGATCATTCCTAAGCTAACTTTGCCCCATGTTGCTATTTAACTAACTTTAAAAAAAGATGTAATCATAATAACAACAATAATAGTAGTTAATACTTTTTAGTGTTTTTTTTTTGTTTGTTTGTTTGTTTAGAGAGAGGGACAGTGAGAGAAAGATAATCAGTTTTATTTAGCTTTTCATCTGGTTTTCATTGCTCCGACAGTTAGTTGTATATGTGCTACTGGGGTTTGAACCTAGGTCCTTGCAGATGCCAGGCTAGTGCCGAAACCATTGAGTCTCTGCTCCAACCCCCAGTTAACGTTTTTAATGCTTATGATATGTTGGGCACTATGTTAATGACCTTTTGATATACATTACTTTATTTTAATCCTCAAAATAACTTTAATATTATCCCTAATTTACAGATGAAGACAATAGCATTACAAAATTTCAGTAACTGGGGTTACTCAGCATATAAAGGTAAAGATTGTCTCTGCCCTTAATGTTACACTGCTTCAATTTTCCACTGTTGGGTTATGTTTCTTTTCCCCCATGTTATATTTTCTGGATTCCACCAGTAAAAGTCTTCTTGTAATACTTTTGAAGATCTTGGTTACCTTCTCCATGGTTGTCCAGGCCTGTCGTAGTGGAGTTGTGAAACAGTTAGGGAGTGGCCCACCTTCCCTGCAGATATTGGATTCAATTTCTAACCGGACAACATCATCAAATCCAAGAGGATGTGTGGCTTGGAGGGAGAAGTATCTATGGCAGAAAGATATCCAAAGTAAAACTAAACTCCATATCAAGTATGAGCAATTTTTGGCACGACATGATTTAGCTGCAGACCTAGAACCACGGAGCTGGGTGAGAAGAGCCCTGCTATAATCCTTATTTATTCCCACTTTCTCAAAGATACCTAGATCACTCTGCAACCTACTACCTGCCTTCTAGCCATTCTTAGTTTCTGTCCAGTCAACTCTAATGATGTTTAAGAGCTATGAAAGTCAGGCTATAGCCCAGGCAAAGAAACCAATCAATCACACATATTTGATGGGCACCTAGCCTCTGTTCAGAACTTAGTTGATAGAAATGGATTTATAAAAAGTTAAGACACGGCCATTTCCTCAGAACAGAGAACAAGAAAGATCTGTGCACAGGATACAATGAGAACACATCATCATAACTTAGAGGCATAAACAAAAAACATGTAAGAATTCAAAACAAAATGCTACCAAGGGCCAAGAAGATAGATTTGATATATTTTGAGAGAACCAATAGGAGTTGCTGATGATTTGATGTGGAGAGGAAAAGGAGAAATTAAAGCCAAGATTTCTCATTTGATGGGATATAATGTAGCTAGTGTTTTGGTAAGCTGATTATGAAGTGGATACAAGAAACACATTAAGTCAGGGAAAAAAATTCTCTTCTAAGCACTTTAGTAGCTTACATCTCCAGTATCAAACACAGAAAAGCTGATGATCGTGACTCTGATGATGCACAGAAGATATAACAACGCGAAGTTGTAAAGTCAAATCTGGTACAATGAGCCTGGCAAAATGATGGTGCCAGTGGGACTGTATAGTCATCTTCATTTAATAATAGCTCCAAAGGTGAAATGGAATCTAGTGGGAAACAGGGTCTCTGCTGTGTGGTTATTGAGTTCCAGCCAGGACCTTACTAGTACTAGTGCCGCTATTCCAACATAAAGAAAACTCTTCTCTTTCTAGTCAACATTTTCATAACAAAAAGTGAGCCTCCCATGTTATAATTAATAAATTGGTAAATACTCCTTCATGATAGAAATTTTCAGGCATCCCAGACTAAATATAAACTCTTGGTGTTTCAACAGGTATTTAACAATACTTCTTATATAATATCTTCTACAAATGAATTGCACTAAACATTGGACAGAATATTAAGAACAGTATTCCAGTCCAAGTTCTGCCAGTAACTTGCCCTGTGACTTTGAGAAAATCACTACCTCTTTAGGCCTTAGTTTCCTTATCTGCAAAATAAAAAAAAAACAAAAAAAAAATCAAACTAGGTCCCTAATCTGACTTGTCTTCTAAAATAAAGATTGCTGGAGCACACCTGAAGCCTGCTGAATCACAATCTGAGAGAGGACTGGAGACTCCCAGGTAGCTTTTATGAAGATAGTCCAGCATGAAGATAGTGCAGACTGATGTTCAGGAGTCACTGAACTAGATATATTCGGCTCTACTTCCAATCCTAGCATTCTTTAGTTTTCTCTATCCTCAAGCTACCCTCTTAGCATTTACTTGTGGATACAAATAGTAAATCACTCTTCTTCACAAAATGAGGAAATTTAAATGAAAAGACCACCTCAGATTATGGATCTGGCCACACTTTTAGTACTCACCCAAGCGAGGAATAATTTAAATTCTGTTTATTACAAGATCTTTCCAACTTCTAATTTTCAGTGAAAAGCAATGAAAAACTGGCTGGAGATATACATAGCGTAGGGGAAAGCACATGCTTAGCATGGATGAAGGTCCGAGTTCAATCCCCAGCACCAAAAATAACACAAAACAACCAATAATAATACAAAACTATCATGCACTTATAATATAGTTGAGCAGATTTGCACCAGAATGTATGATACATTCAAAGAAAGATATTTAAGGCTCTTTGCAATCTGTACCAATCACTTACATGTTCCTCTTATATTCCTCATCCTTTCAATGATCCAAACTCAAGTTCCTTCCCTCCCTTCCATTTTCTTGACCGAACACCTTAGGTAAGACAAGCACAGGTTCTATCACTGAGATTTCAAACTTAAGATTCTTCAAAGTGCCTCATTCCCCAAAATTTCTGATTCTGCTTGTGCTAAAGTCTTTATTTAGAACTTTCTTTCTTTGCCTTCTCAGGCTAGTAAAATTCAACTCTCTTTTCAGACCCAAATCAAATCTTTCTTCTGTGAAACCCTCCCTGAACATCCTATTGTCATCCGGACTTCCATACATAAATCTCCTCTTCCCTCAACAGAAATTTTTATTTCCCACAAAGCTTTACACATCATATAAAAAGAGTTTTCATGCTGTCTCATCTGAGTCCTTGACAGCAGAGACTAAATTTATTTATTTTTTAATTTTCATAGTACATAGCAAATACCCAATACTGGCTGAATTAATCTACAAAAAAACTCACTTGTCATATAAAATCATAGCATCATTTTGTGCCTCCTGTCCGTCATACTGGCCCTTTTTGGCAGCAAGCTGAGACTGGAAGTTATCTGCTGCTAACCAGAATTGTAAAATATTCACTGCATCTTCTTTTTCCATGTACTAGGAAGGAAAAATAAAAAAGGGAAAATAAGACTAGAAATGGATATTTTTTCACTTCTCTAATTCTTAAGCCCTAAGTATTAAAATATAGAATGTAAGCAAGAAGCAAAAACAAATCCACTTCTTCATTTAACACCAGTCAGCAATATACTTTTGAGATACAGAAGTTATAAAATAGTCTTATGGGGTAGGGGTGGAACTCCCAAAATGAACAAAAAAATAATCACCACAAGATGTAAACTTTAGTGACCTGGAATAAAAATTACACTGAATTGCATTAGTAGTTCTTCTCCATTAAAGAGTAAGCAAATCAAACCAAATCTTTTACACCTGATCATTTCCATCATTCCATGAAGACATGCTGACCTGAACAAATGCTGATTTAAATTATGGCAAAGGAAGGAAGTGAAAAAGCAAGTAAACTGAGAAACTACATTCAAAGAAAAGAGGCAGAATCCAAGCATTCAGGTTATATTTTATAAGACTGGGAATTCTCTTATTTATCATTTCCTTTGCAACAAAAGAATTTCACTGGATGAAGCCTAATAAATATCATTAAACAAAACCATGCCTCAGAGAGATAAGCATATTTAATTATTTGATGCAAATGCTTTATTATGCAATCCAATGAAGCAGCTCAAGTAAAAATGATGAGCAAACGAAAAACTTTACTACTTTTCTTTCTCCTCAAGTTTGGTCTGCAATTATTCATACTGGAAATGAGTATCAAATTCTATGATTCTAAAATAGCTCCAAATAAATTAAAAGCAAGCATTCTCTTAATGAGCAGTAGTTTAATTAGGTTTTCAAAATCAGAGTTATTTTACATTGTATCTTTTTTTAAACATTGTATCTTCATGTTCTTCTTGATAAACATGCCATCAAAGTACTCTTGCCATTAGATACAATTTGAAACAATAATACAGCTTTGAGAATGACTTATACCTTCTATGTAATTTTCTATAGATGGGGCCCTAGCATTTTATAGTTCAGAGCCTGGAATGCTCTAGCAGTGTGTAAAAGGAAATGCAGAATTTACCTCAGAGAAATAAAAGAGAGCTGACTCACAGAAGAGAATGTCAGCCAGGTAAACAGTTCCACTGGTCAGCACTTCAATCTGGTATTTACAGAAATGGTGACTTCGCAGAAACTCACTAAAGTGCCTGCACGTGGACAAAAACGGGAAAATTTGAGGGAATACCAATGGAAAGAGCTTCATGGGGAAAAACAAGTCTCTTTCCATACTGTCTTTATGGTATGGGCAATGCCTAGGCCAAGCCTACCTCACTTCCTATGTTGATATTCCTCACTCCTTTACCTTAAAGTCATCTCTCCTCTCAAGGACTTTATATCCCTCCTCTGATAGTTAACACATGCCACCTTATATTATAGTAATAAAAATCATGCCATGTTTCTTTTATTAGGTTGTAATTTCCTTTGAGGCAGGTACTATACCTAATGGTACCCTGTACACGGCATTTAATAAATGTTGCATGAAATAATGAATACATAACAATTTTTTAAAGGGCATGCAGTGACAATTTGAAAAAACCCTGGAGGTAGTTTCAACAAATCTATGGGGATTTAGTTATATAGCACACACTAACTAAAAGAATGAACTCACAAATTAGGATACCATCTGAAGGCATGCATTATTTAAATAAATAAACCAATCTGGACACATTATAAACTCAATCACCTCCAAAATGACTTCAAAACTAAAAACAAATTCTTTTTACCTTAGGCAATATTAACATTAAAAGTGGAAACTGAGCCTGGAGCAGTGGCTCAGCACTTTGCTTGCCTGGCACGCTTGAGGACCTGGGTTCAAACCCCAGCACCACATACACAACTAAGAGTCAGAAAAATAAAAGCCAAATGAAAAAAAATAAAATAAAATTGATTCTTTCTCTCTTACTCTCTCCCTCTCTTAAAACAAAAAAAGTGGAAACTGTTTTAATAGAGTTCACATTATTTGTGATTAAAATAAACTATCAAACAAGAGTCTCAGAATATGCTTATATGGCTTTATATATATCCAAATTACTTAAATCCTTAAAGATACTTTGTTTTTAGTTAAGTGAAGTCCATTTTTAACACCAAACTCAAATTCCCAAGAATGAAGAATGTGAAAATATAAAACTAGCTTACTCTTGCTCCATTGCACTAAAGACTATGGCCTGTGCCAAAACGAAACAGTTGGGATCCACCTGTCCATCTTCTCCACAAATCTTTGCTGTAAAAGAAACAGTAAATAGTGAAGTTTCTACTAAATTCAAACTGTATCCATTTGTGAATCAAAGTGGAGAATAACAGGACATATAAACGAGATTTTAAATAGAACTAAAAGAAAATACAGGTAACAGTAAAAAAGGCAAGCAAAACATCTAGAGCATATATGAGATTATCATGAATTTTTAAATATATCTTATTAAGGAACTGAGTCATTACAATCATAAATGTATTTAAAGTAACAATATGATATGCATATACACTTAAACCAAAATTACCCCCAGATCCTTCCCTATTTTCCCTCCCTTTCACCTGCCCCATCTACTCTATCCCTCCTCTTCTTACGTATCTATGATTGCCCTAGATTATGTATTACTATGCCTTTGTTGGGTCTAATACATGAGATTAACTACCTTTCTCACAGGGCTAGTTTTACTTCCAGCCTCCACAAATGAGTTAGGGTTTGGCTAACTTTGCTCAACATGATTTCTTCCATCACCATCCATTTACCTTCAAAGGCTGCAATTTTGTTGTTTCTAATTGCTGAGCAGAACTCCATGGTATGTATGTATGTATATGTATGTGAACATTTATATATATATACACACACCACAGTTTTTTGATCCATTCATCCAAAAAGGGGCATCTGGGTTGGTTCCATAATTTAGCTATTGTAAAATGAGCTGCTATGAACATAAATTTTGCTGTGTTGCTATAATAATGTAGTGATTCTAACTCCTCTGGGAAAATACCCAGAAGAGGGATTGCTGGATCATATGGTGGGTCCATCCATAATTTTTTGAGGATTCTCCACAATGCTTTCCAGAGCAGCTGTACCACCCTGCAGTCCCACTGACACTGTGCTAGTTTTCCTATCATCCGACCACCCTTCCAGCATCTGTTATTGTTTATATTCTTCATTTTTGCTAATCTGACTGGAGTGAGGTGAACTCTTAATGTAATTTTCATTTGCATTTCTCTGATTACTGGTTCTCTGGCCCACTTATTAATTGGACTGTTTGTGTATTTGATATTAAGATTCTGGATATTAGTCTCCCCCTGTCAGAAGAATCACAGGCCATGATTATCTCCCATGTTGTCTCTTGACAATTCTGACCAATTCCTTTGCTGTGCAAAAGGTTTTTAGCTTAACAGCATCCCACACATTGATTTTTTTACTTTAATTTTTTCACTTTAGGAATCTTGTTGAGAAAGTCTTTGCCTAATCCCAAAAGCTGGAGTATTGGTCCTAACTTTTCTTTTAGTAGTTGTATGGTAGCTGGTTTAATTTCTAGATCCTTGATCCATTTAGACTTATTTTTTGTGCAAGGTGAGAGATAAGGATCTATTTTCAACTTTCTGCAAGTGGCTGTCTAGTTTGTCCAGCACGATTTGTTGAATAGGCTGTCATTCCCCCTTTGTCAAATATCAGATGTTTAAAGATTTGTGGGTTTGTTTCAGAGTCTTCTATTCCATTGGTCTTCATTCCTATTTTGATACTAGTACCATGCTGGTTTTTGTTACTACAGTTCTATAGTATAGTTTTCCATTTGTTGTTGCAAATCCACCTGTTTCATCTTTCTTTCTTAGTAATGTTTTGGCTATTCTGGGTTTCCTGTTGTTCCAAACGAATCTGAGAATTGCTTTTTCTGTTTCTGTAAAGAATGACATTGGTATCTTTTTTTTTTTTTTTTTTTTAAGAGAGAGGGACAATGAGAGAGAGGGAGGGAGGGAGGGAAGGAAAGAGAGGGAGAGTGGGAGACGGAGGGAGGGGGAGAAACAATTTTAATTTAGTTTTTTATGTGACTTTCGACACTCCAAGACATTGTTGTGTACATGGTGCTAGGGTTTGAAATCCTGTACTTGTGCACACAGGGCAAGTGCTATAACCACCAAACCACAGCTCCAGCCCCAACATTGGTATCTTGATGGGGATTGCATTGAATCTATATAGTGCTTTTGGCAGAAACCCCATTTTAATTATATTAATTCTGCCTAACCAGGAGCATGGGACATCTTTCCATTTTCTCAGGTCTTACTAGATTTCTTTCTTCAGTATCCAATAATTTTCATTGTAGAGGTTTGTGACTTCCCTTGCTAGGTTATTCCCAAGTATCTTATTCTTTTTGAGGATATTGTGAATGGGACCAATTTCCTGATTTCTTCTTCTGCCCTATTATTGTTAGTGTATAGGAAAGCTATTGAGTTTATGGGCATTGATCTTATAGTCTGCCACTTTGCTAAATCTATTTATAAGCTCAGTTTTCTGGATGAATTTTCTGGATCTTCCAGATATAGGATCATGTTGCCAGGAAACATGGACAGTTTGACTTCCTCTCTTCTTATTCTTATCCCTTTAATTTCCTTTTCTTGCTTGATTGCTCTGGCTAGGGTCTCAAGAACTATACTGAATAAAAGTGGTGGGAGTGGACAGCTTTATATTGTTCCAGAGTTTAATGAAAATGCTTTCAGCTTTTCTCTGTTTAGCATTATACTAGATGAGGATTTGTCATTTATGTCCTTTACATAGTTAAAATAAGTACTTTGATCTCTATTTTCTCTAGAGTTTTGAGCAGACCAGTAAATGTCCCAAAAGAAACCTGAGCAAAGAACTGACAACTCACAGAAGAACAGACATAAAATGGTCAATAAATATGTTACTGGTTAGGAGCTAGAGCAGTGGCTCAGTGATATCACTCTTGCCTGCGTGGATTTGAGCCCCAGAACCACATATACAACTATGTGTTAAAGAAACAAAGACCAGATGAAAAAAATCCACTGGGCATCATGGCCCATATAGTAATCCCAGCTACTTGGGAGCCCAAGGTAGGAGAATCACAAGATTAAGGAGTGCTGAGAAACATAGCAAGATCCTGTCTCAAAATAAAAAGGGCTGGGGATGTAGCACAGTAGCAGAGTGCCCCTAGTTTCTATCCCCAGTACCCATTCCAACACACAAAAAACAAAATCCCTTAACACAATCAGTCAACAAAACTAGGTGAAACAGTATCCCACAAACCCCAAAATACAGATAGAGACAACCCATCAACAGCCACAAACCTATGAATTATAGGTGTCTGCATGGAAAAAAGAAAAGGAAAATAGAGGCAGCATCTGATGTATCCCAAAACAGCCAACAGGTATTCACTGGAAAGTATGGTGGTCTAATTTAAGAACCATTGTTGAGCCTGAAAGAGGTCATGCTTTGTCCATAACAACTGAGTGCAAAGTATTCACTGGAAAGAGTGAAGAAGGCCCACTCTGGAACAATCTGCTAGGAGTGGAATAATGTGCTTTATTTCATAAATCACAGATACTAAGTTTTTGGTGACTAAAAATATAAAACTTAGTACCTAAGACTTATTGGAAAATAAATATTTGTTAAATGAATAGATGAATCATTTTTTCTGTAAATATAGATCCTCCTGATGAAACACAGTAAAAGTTTCAAACTTTTTTTTTACTATGATCTATAAAGAAATTTGTTTACTCAGTATTATCTACACGTATATATATACACACACACAAGCATGATGGAAAAAAAATCATGAAAATATTTGCTCTTACTACTCTGAAACACTTTTAATTTTCTGTTCTCGTCTTTTTTTGGCCAAGGGTATGAAGGCATAAGAAAAGGCTGATCCCAATCTATGTATGAAAACACTATCAATTAGTTAAAGCGTACTAGTCTAGTCTTAAATCTTGACTCTGAATCTGAATTGTTACTTTGAACAAAGTACTACGAAAACAGCCTAGGAAAGGGAATGTTATAGTCCATGTTCATTAAATCTAATTCTTAAAAAAGGGGCTGGAGCAATTCAGTGGTTGGAGCACTTGCCTGGCCCTCACCAGGACATGGGTTTGAACCCTACCACCACATACACAACTAAATGTCAAGAAAGCAAAGGCCAGATGAAAAAATAAATAAGATTCTTTTTTTCCCCTCTCTCCCTCTATAAAGAAAACAAAATTCTAAAAAACAAAACAAAACTTTTAGCTAAGCAGGGTGGCACATGCCTATAATCACAACTACTTAAGAAGCCAAGGCAGGAGGATAGGCAGTTTGAGGCCAGACTGAACAACTTGGTGAGACCCTGTCTCAAAATAAAAAGTGTTGGGGATAAAGAGTAATGGGTACAGTGCACATGCAAGGCCTTGGGTTTAACTCCTAGTACTTTAAAACAACAACAAACAAACAAATCAAAAACGCTCTTGGTCAATAATCAAAAATAGTTTTTGGCCTTAACTTCAAGCACTGCTTACCTATGATGTCATTTCTCATTGCTTCTGTAATTGGTATTGGTTTAGCAGCATCAGGAGATATATATTTGGTAAAAGTATTCACTGCATCTTGTTCTATACCTGCAATGGAAGAAGGGGACAAAGTTCAAAATCAAAAAGCAACTTGAGAGGTGGCTCAGTGGTTGCGGAGACTGCCCAGCACGCGCGAGTACACGAGTCCAAACCCTAGCACCATGTACACAACGAAGTCTTGGAGCAACTAAAACCATATAAAAAAACTAAATAAAGTCTCTCTCTCTCTCAAAAAAAAAGGCAACTTGGACCACAGCAATGGACTATATTCATGAATACCAAGGCTTAGCTTATTTGTATGCCTTTATTACAAAATAAGTTCCCATCATAAAGCTCTTTTCTCTTTTCTACAAACCAAAGATTTATACATGAACTCTCCTCCAGTCTCCTTATGAACTAACAAGTTTCATTAATAAAAGCATGATTTATGTACATTCTTTGTCTCTTCTCCAAAGTTGCAACTTGAAAGACTTGCACAAGTATATAACTACAAGAGTGGAAAGCTTATTTATACATCTACATTTAAAATATTTTTACCAATCACTTCACATACATGAATATAGTCTTTTGACCTTCAACAAAGTTGGAAGCTTAAACAACAAATCTCAAACTTTTAAATCTCAGGATTTCTTTGCAATCTTAACAGAAAGAACTGGGAACGTAGCTCAGCGGTAGACAATTTGCTTCACATATGTGAGGCAAGGAAGCTGAGACAAGAGGAGGATAGTAACAACAAAAAAAAAAAAAAAAAAAAAAAAAAAAAAAAAAAAAAAAAAAAAAAAGAAAGAAAACAAAGCTCCCAAATAACTTATGTTTATGTGTATATTTATAAATATTAAGGTATTCGAAATGAAAAATGAAAAAAATTAAAAGTAACACTTAAATCTTTAGGTGTTCAACATAAACATTTTTGTCAAAAATAGCTATTTTCGAAATAAAAAACTGGAGAAAGCATTGTTTTATATTTTTTGCAATTTTAAATTTGTTTGGATTCTCACATCTGTTTTGGCATGCAATCTTGGGCTATGTTGCTTTTATTGAAATACATATTAAGAAAATCTGGCTCCACAGACATGCAATTGGAAAAAGTAGAATTTGGATGACTTTTTGAGGTCACTGTAGATATATTCTTTAATCCTACACCAAAAACGAAAAAGTAGTAGTTTCTTAAAGGTTAGTTAGAATGTAGAACTTGAAACCATGTCAACAATTTTTTATATTGTTATATTAAAATCTACTGGCCTATTCTGTTTTTTTTTTTTTTAATCCATGAGTAATTTTATAAGCATTATGTTTTCCACTCTTTGGGGAAATACTGTTATTCTGATTTATACAGATCTTCCACGTGTTGATACACTGCATCAAGAAGTTATTTTTTTTAAAGTATCATTAATTCTACCAATGATCTTATTAGAACACCCTTTAAAGCTGTCGAAATACATGATTATATTTTTAAAAAAAATTTTTTTAAACAGGGGAAAGAGAGAGAAAGGCAGAAGCAATTTTATTTATTTTTTTTCACCTAGTTTTTTTGTTTTCTGACACTTAGTTATGTATGTGGTGCTGGGGTTTGAACCTGGGTCCTCACACATGCCAGGCAAGTGCTTTAACTGCTGAGCCACCAAAATTCTTATTTTCACTTGAAACGTTTAAATTTTGGCATTGGGCAACAAATACTATCAGGTGTTTTCCTTGAACTGATAGGTTTACTTTATTCATTTCCAAACATATGTCTGCCAAATAACTAAGTCTGAATAATCACAGGTTTTCAGCGGTCTTACAGTAAAAATGTTATTTTACTAAAAAATAAAAAGCAGCTAACTGAGCTCAAAACACAATCCATTGGAGGTGGAAATAATTATGCTCAGTGAAGTATGCCAATCTCAGAGACTCAAAGGCCGAATGGTTTCTCTCATCTGTGGAAGGTAAAATACATGGGGAAGCAGTATGTTAGCGAACAAGTAAGCTAACAATAACTTCAAATTGTATGATTCTCAACGCAATAGGGAGATGGCTTCCTAGGTTACTTGGAGGTGTAGGGAGGGGGATGGGGATGGGGAGGGTGTAGGAAGAACTCCTAGGAGACTGGAGAGTGGGAATATGGGGGAACCATCTCAGAAGGAGATACCCATTTAACTCAGGAGTTCTTCTGGGGGAAACAGCAACAGGGGAAACCAAAGCTGGGCATCCATGATTTGGCATCAGCCCTGGATAACTAAGTATATATACATTGGTTCTTGATTGTCTGATAATGTTTCCCCCTCAACTGTATCTCTATATACATCTAATAAAAAAAGATAAATGTACAAAAATAACCCACAATCCATTGTTCATGTGTGTTTCTTTGTATACTTCAGTATGCAGAAGAGCCTTATCAATAATTTCCACTTCATTACACATATTAAAAAGAAGTTCACCCTGGACTTAAAGGTTTAGATTTAATAAAAGTAATTATTGGGGCTGAAGCAGTGGCTCAGTGGTTATGGCGCTTGCCTGACATGTGCAAGTACATGAATTCAAACCCCAGCATCAGGTACACAACGAGGCCTCAGAGCAAAGAAAGCCACATGAAAAACTTAATTAAAAAAATCGTTCTCTCTCTCTCACTGTTCCTCTCTTAAAAAAAAAAAAAAGTAAGTATTATTCCAAAGACATCATTAAATAAAACTGGCATTTAGTTTTATCAGGACTATGGTGCAGTAAAGAATACTGTTGGGGCTAGAGCAGTGGCTCATCAGTTACGGCACTTGCCTAGCATGTGTGAGGACAGGAGTTCAAACTCCAGCACCACATACACAACGAAGTTTTGGAGCAGTGAAGGCCACATGAAAAATTAAATAAAAGTGATTCTCTCTTCCTCTCTCTCTCTTACTGTCCCTCTCTCCTTAAAAAACAAACAAACAAACAAAAAACTGATTTACTAGTACAATTTGGTATAAAGCCAACATATTTTCCCCACCACTTCTCTAGTACCATCATTACATGTCATCACAGTGAAAAAGACAAATTACATCTTAGAATTGTGAACACAATTTTGACCTCACAAACCCACCTGAAAATCTTAGGGAATCCCTAAAGTTATACAAATCACAGTTCAAGAATCCCTGGTTCAGCAAAATAGATTATTATCTCCCCCACCCTTTTGGTTTTTGGTACTGCAGATTAAACCTAGGGGCACTTAACCACTGAGCTACATTACTGCCCCTTTTAAATTTTTATTTTCAGACAGGGTCTAAGTTGCTGAGACTGGCCTTAAACTTGCAATCCTCCTGCCTTAGCCTCCTGAGTCACTGCAATTACAGGTATGTCACCATATTCACCTAGTATTACCATTTTTACTGAAAAGAAAAAGTAGAATATCTTATTTAAATCAAGAAAGCATGGACTCAGAAATTTCAAAAATTAAAATACATGTATATGCTCATTTCTATCTATGGCATGCAGGTCTTACAGAGCAGACATGGGAGCGGGGAGTAATTGAAGGGGGGCAGATCCTAGACTAGGATTGGCCTTAACTTACTTTCTCAATATCCATGTATGTATGAATGTGTAACAACGATTCCCTCCAATATGTAAGACTATGTTGAACAAATAAAAAGAAAAAAGAAAGTACAGAAACAGCAAAAGTTTTTGTGTTTGTTAACAGCTTAAAATAGACAGTTTATGGTTAATATATGTTTTATGTAAACCTCATGGCAAAACAAACAAACAAAAAACCTGTAGAAAACATAAAGGAAAATGGAAAAGGAATCAACGCAGCCCCCCCACCCAACAACAACAAAGTACAGAGGAAGGCAGGGAAAATAGGGACAAAAGAGTTACAAGACAAACAGAATGGAAGTAACTTCTACCCTATTGATAATTACATTAAATGTAAAAGGATTGTATTCCCCAACCAAAAGACACAGAGTGGCTGACAGAAGCAAAAAATAAGACCCAGGTATATGTTGTCTTAATTTTTTAGAGTGAAGGATACTCACAGGCTGAAAGAAAAGGGATAGAAAAAGATACTCTACATGGTTGGAAAAAGATATTCCATGCAAATAATAACTAAAACAGAGCCACATATGTATCACACAAAATTTCAACTCCATCACAAAGAACCACCAGGAAAAAAAAAAACCACCAGGAAGATTAGAATTAAAAATAAATACGCATCTAAAAGCAGAGCTTCTAAATATATAAAAGAATGACAGAACTAAAGGAAGAAATGGCAACACAATAACAATAGATAAATTCAAAACCCCTCTTCAATAATGAATAGAACCACCAGATCAAAAAAGAAGTACACAGGACTTAAACATTACCAAACATCTAAATCTAACATACAAATACAGAAACAGAATGTACATTCTTCTCAAGCATACAAGAGAATATTCTCCAGGATGGATCACATGTTAGGTCACTAGAGAAGTCTTAACAAATTTAAGGAGACTGAAATCATAGCAAGTACCTCTTCTAAACTCAATGGAATGAAACTAGAAATCAATGGCTGAAGGAAAACTGAAAAATTAAAAAATATGTGGAAATTAAAAAACATATTCTTGAACAATCAATGGGTCAAAGAACAAATCAAAAGGGAAATAAAAAATGTCTCAAGATAACTGAAAATACAACATACTAAAACCTTTGAAACACAATAGTATTAAAAGCAAAGTTCATAATTAGCACTTATCTTGAAAAAGTGATCTCAAATTAATAACCTAATTTTATTTTATTTTATTTTTAAGAGAGAGGGACAGTGAGAGGGACAGAGAAAGAGAGAAACAACTTTATTTAGTTTTTCACATGGCCTTAGTTGCTCCAACACTTAGTTGTGTACATGGTGCTGGGGTTTGAACCCAAGTCCTTGTGCCTGCCAGGCAAGTGCCGAAACTGCTGAGCCACCACTCTAGCCCATAACCTAACTTTATATCTCAAGAAACTAGAAAAAGAATAAACTAAGCCCACAGTTAGCAAAAGGGAGGAAATTATAAAGATCAGGGCAGAAATAAACAAAACAAATTTTTTTTAAAAAATCAATAAAACCAAGAACTGTTTTGTTTTTAAAGATAACACAGTTGATAAACTGTGGAACTAAGGAAAACAGAGGAGAAATAAAATAAGAAATGAAAGGAGAAACATTGCAACTGATGCCAGAAATAAAAATATCGTAAGACAGGCTGCAGCAATACAGTTTAGAGCACTTGCCTGGCATGCACCAGGACCTGGGTTCGAGCCCCAGCACCACATACACAATTAAGTCTCAGAAAAACAAAAAACAGATGAAAAAATAAGTAAAAATTCTCAGGGGGAAAAAAGAATCATGAGACACTTCTACAAACAATTATTCATCCACAAATTTGATAACCGAGAAATTGACAATTCCTAGAAACAAAAAAAATCTATCAAGATTAAATCATTAAGAAAAAAAATCTGAACACATCTGTAACTAAGAAGGACTTTAAAAAACAGCAAATTTGGAGGTATCACACTTGATTTTTTTTATCATCACAAAGCAAAGCTACAGTACTGTACTGACATAAAAGATAAACACACCAATGGACTAAAATACAGAGCAGGGAAATAAACCCATGTGTCCACAATTAACTGATTTTTTTTCCTATAGGGACTCTTGGAGATGGATTAACTGATTTTTAACAAGTATCCCAAAATCAAAATAGGGAAAGGATAGCATCTTTAACAAATAATGCTGCGAAGGGGCTGAAGCGGTGGCTCAACGGTTACAGCGCCTGCTTGGCATATGTGAGTACCTGAGTTCAAACCCCAGCACCATGAGCACAATGAAGTCTCGAAGTAACAAAAGCCACATGAAAAACTAAATAAAATTGATTCTCTCTCTCACTGTCCCTCTCTCTTTAAAAAAAAAAATAGTGCTGGGAAATCTGGAAATCTACATGAAAAATACCTTATACCCTATATCAAAATTAACTCAAAAAGGATGAAAGATCTAAATTTAAGACCCCAACTATAAAATTCCCAAAATAAAATATAAGGTGAAATTTTCATGACACTGAAACAGACAATTCTTTCCTGGATTTAACATCAAAAGCACAGGCATCAAGGAACTGGAACAGTGGCTCTGTGGTTATAGCACCTGCCTGGCATGCGAGAGGACTCAGGTGTGAACCCCAGCACCACACACACAATGAAGTGTCAGAGCAACGAAAGCCACATGAAAAATTAAATAAAACTGACCCTCTCTTTCACCATCCATCTCTCTTTAAAAAAAATAAATAAGCATAGGCATCAAAACCCAAAACAAGTGAGACTACTAAACTAAAAAACTTCTACACAGCAAAGAAAACAAAACTCTGGAAAGAGAATACATTTGCAAACCATATATCTGATATGAGATTAATATCCAAAATATATAAGGAAATCCTACAACTCAATAGCAAAAAAAAAAAAAAATCACTCAAAAGACAGGCAAACGATTTAAAAACACATTTCTCCAATGAAGATAGACAAACATCTCTTTTTTTGTGAATGTGGTACTGCAGATTGAACCCAGGACCTCATACCTGCTAAGGTAAGGCGTTCTACCACTGAGCGACACCCCCAGGGCCTTTTCTTTAAAATCTATTTTAAGACAGGGTTTTACCAAGTTGCCCAGGTTGGCCTTAAACTTGTGATCCCCCTTCCTCAGCCTCCCAAGCAGCTGGGATAACATGTGTGTGCTAAAGTACCTGGCTCCAATGCTTTCTTTTGAAAAGATATATATGATGTTCCACATCCATAGATGAAGGAAATGTAACTCAAAACTATAGTGAAATGTTTCATCCCACCCCTGTTAGGAAGACCATTATAAAAAAGCCAAAAGACAACAAGTATTGGCAAGGATTTGGAAAAGCTGGAATCCCTGTACACTGGTGGTGGAAATGTAAAATAGTACAGGTTATGGAAAGTAATATGGAGGTTTCTCAAAAAATAAAAATAGAACTACCATATGATCCTAGAATCCTACGTCTATGTATTGATCTGAAAGAACTGAAACCAGGGTCCTAAAGAAATACTTGCAGTTTCATATTGATTGCCACATCAGGAAGATAAAACAATTATAAATATATATGCACCTCACACAGGCCAGAGCCAAGTGCCCTACCACTGAGCAACATCTCCAGCTATAAACTTTCCTCTTACTACTACTATTTTTGTTACATGCCAAAAGTTTTAGTATGCTGTAATCTGACTTAAGTTCTGATTTCCAGCTAAGATACAGATACAACCTAAAAGTCCATTAATGGATAAATGAAATTTGGTATATACACGCACCCCAATGTGGGGAATACAATTAATAACAACTTATTGTACACTCAAAAATTGTTAAGAGAACAGATTTTAAATGTTCTCATAAGAAAATGGTATGTCAGGTAATGGAAATATCTTTAGCCTGATTTTACCATTCCACAACATATATATACGTCAAAATATTATGCTGTACACTATGAACATATACAATTTCTACTTGTCAAGTTAAAAAAGATTATTATAAAAAAGAATTCACATGGGAAAACAAAAAAAAGAATCAAGGTCAGGACTAAAGCTCAGGTCTGACTTCACAGTCAGCATTTTCTCCAAGATAAAAAGTTACGTAGATGGGTGTGGTACCTCAGCAACATAGTGAGGCCCTAAGCAATTTAGCAAGACCCTGTCTCAAAATAAAAAGAGCTGAGGATGTGGCTCAGCAGTTAAGTGTCCCTGGGTTCAATCCCTGGTACACACACATACAGACAACAAAAAAAAAGCATTGTAAAGAAAATGTTTCTGGAAAGGGAAGTTATCATGCTTGTGAATTTATCCTATCCCATGGCTATCCTATCCCATACCATTTTGTGGTATGGTATCCTATCCCATACCATTTTGTAAAAATGTGGGGGAACTGTTTCCAATTCACCAGATCTAAAATAATCCACCCTAACATTATTCTTTCAGCAAACATTTATTACGTAGCTAGTATGAGCAAATTAAACAGGCAGAACAAAGAGATCCATTTTGCAGAAAATATCTGTCAAAAAACCTTAAAAATAGAATGTGGGTGTTTCTAAATGCTTGCTTTTTCATTAATGAAAAACAGCTGCCAATCCCAGACAAATACAATAAAAGCTTGTGTAGATAATTAATATATATTTATCTTCCAGAGGATTAAAGCAACTGAAAGTTTTGATACTCTTAAATCTCATTTCAGAAACAAAAAATAGGGTTTTCTTTTCTTTTGGATCCAGAAAACTTAAGTTTTCACATATTAAGGATGAAAGGACATTAATAAATTTTAAAACATTTTAATAAACAGTAAAGTTAATACACTTTTTAAAAAATACTAGGCAAGTTACAATGGCACCCACCTGTAGTCCCAGTTACTTGGAGGCTGAGGCAGAAGGATCACTTGAGACCAGGAATTTCAGGCCAGTTTAGGCAATACAAGAGAACCTCATTTCAAGACAAAATAGGGGCTGGGGTTGTAGCTCAATGGTAGTGTGCTTGCCTAGCACATGTGAGGCACTGGGTTTGAATAAAGGTACTGTGTTCATTTACAACTAAAAAAAAATTTTAATAGAAAACAAGACAGTCTCAGTAGAACACCAGAAGATTTTTAAAAAGAAACAAACGGAAATTTTAGAACTAAAAAACATTACCGAAGCTTAAAATTCACTTCAAACACCCAATAACAGTGCCCAATTTTTTTTTTTAAAGAATCAACATTTAGAGGCTGGAGTAGTGGCTCAATGGTTGGAGCACTTGCCTTGCATTTATGAGGACCCGGGTTTGACCCTCAACACCATACACACAACTAAGTATCAGAGAAATAAGGGTCAGATGAAAAAGGTAAATCAAATTGATTCTCTTTCTCGTTCCCTTTCACTCTCTCCCTCTTAAAAAAAAAAAAAATCAAAATCAGTGGTTGAAAACTCCCCAAAACTGGTCAAAATCCCCCCAACTTATACAAACAGGAAGCTCAGTAAACCTCAAGTACGAAGAAATAGAAAGAAATTCATGTCCAAATACCATAACCAGATTGCTAAAGACTAGAAGGAAAAAAAGAAACTCTTAAAAGCAATGTGTTAAATATACAGTAATAACAATTCCAAGACATAGCAAATTAATCACCAATAATCATGCATAACAGAAAACAATGAAACAATTGTGTAAAGTGTCTAAAAAAGAAAAAAGTCAAAATAATTTTCATTAGCGAATTCTAGGTTAAGAATGCGAGCAAAATAGATTCTCAGATAAAGGTTAACTGAGTTAATTCTTTGACAGCAGACCTCCTCTAAAAGACATGCTAAAAGAAATTCTTGAGACACAGGGAAATAATAACAAATTAGAACTTCAAAGATGAAGGAAGAGCAACATACGTAACAAGTAACTAGGTAAATAAAAAGACAATTTCTCCCTCTTTTAAGTTCTTTTTTAAACCTTTATGACTGTTAAAAGGAAGAATTATAGTATTTTCTGGAAGGCTTTCAATGTATAGTTGACAACTATAAAATATAAGTGGGAAGGTGAAGTAATCTAAATGATGGAAGATTTTCACATTCCACTGAAGGAATAATACATTAATTTTAAGTACATTGTGAAAAGCACACATATTGTAATAATCAGAGAAGCCACAAGTCTATACAAAAAAATACAATCAAGAACTCAGTAACCCCGAGTACAGCAGCACATGCCTGTAACCCCAGTGACTCCAGAGGCCGAGGCAGAAGGATCACAAGTTCAAAATTATCCTCAGTAACTTAGTGAGGCTCTGTCTCAAAAAAATAAATAAATAAATAAAAAAGACCTAGAGAATGTAGTTCAGTGGTTAAGTGCCCCTGAGTTCAATCCTTGGTACCAAAATAATAATAATAAAAAGAATTGAAAAAACAATAATTGTTGTAGGCAGCAACACAATTCTGCCCTTTCTCTATAATAGAGTAATATGATTACAAACAAAATACCTGCAAGGATATAGAAAAACTGAATACCATCATCAACCAACTGAATCTAACATTTTAGACATACCCAAACCAGATAAAAGCAGTACAAAACAAAGATACAAAAATGTTTAGTTTTTCATGTGACTTTTGTTGCTCCAACACTTCGTTGTGTACGTGGTGCTGGGGTTCAAACTCGCAGACTCGAGTTTGCAAAGCAAGCGCCATAACCACCAAGCCACCACTCCAGCCCGTCCCTTTCTAAAAATAAAATAAAATAATAACAACAACAATAATATACCACAAGCAAGTGGAGCTTATTCCTAGAATACAACACTGATCCAATATTAAAAAAATCAATCAGGGGCTGGAGCAGTGGCTTGGCGGTCACAGCACTTGCCTTCCATGTGCAAATATGTGGCTTCAAACCCCAGGACCACATACACAATGAAGTCTCAGAGCAACGAAAGCCATCTGAAAAACTAAATAAAATTGATTCACTCTTTTTCTCACTCTCCCTATCTCTTTAAAAAAACAAATCAATCAATATTCCATCATATTAATAGACAAAAGGAAAACCAATCATATCAAATAACACAGAAAAAGTGTATTTGATGAAATTCAACACCGATTTATGATTCAAAACAAAAATTTTCAGTCAACTACCAAGAGAAGGGAATTTTATCAAACTAATAAAGGGCATTTACAAAAAGCCTATAGCTAACCTAAGACTTAACAGGGAAAACTGAAAGCTTTGCCTCTAAGATCAGGAACAAGAAAAGAATATCCATTTTCACCACTCCTAATCAACGTGGTAATAGATGTCCTATCTACAGAAAAACTTCCTAAAAGTAATGAGTGAGTTTAATAAGGTCACAGAATACAAAGTTAATACATAAAATTCAATCATTTTATATGCTAGCAATGAAAAATTTGCAACATAATTTTTAAGACATCATTCACAAAACTACCAAAAAGAAAAATGAGAATTACGTATGATATAATTCTAATAAAGGATCTATATATTAAAACTATACAATGTTGATGAAAGAAATCAAAGGCCTAGGTAAATGGAGATAAATGCCATGTTCATAGATTTTAAGAGTTGACATAATTAACAAGTAAATTCTTCCCAAACTGATCTATAGATTGAACACAATTTTAATAAAATTCCAGCAGACGTTTTTGTAGATATACATAAGATAATTCTAAAATTTATATTGTGGGGGTTGGGGACTAGAAGAGCCAAAACAATTTCAGAAAAAAGAAGAAAGTTGGAGGACTCAGAGGCCTATGCCAATGTGGCTAAGGTACAAAGACACTTCAAGGGAGTTAGGGTAGTCATTTCAATAAATGGTGCTGCGGGGCTAGAGCAGCGGCTCAGAGGTTATGGCACTTGGCTGGCTATGCGAGTTCAAATCCTAGCACCATGTACACAACGAAGTCTTGGAGCAATGAGAGCCACATAAAAAACTAAATAAAAATTGTTTCTGTCCCTCACTCTTTAAAAAAAATAATAATAAATGGTGTTGGAATAAGTGACATTCATTCATCAAAATATAAAATGAAATATAAACTTTGACCTATATACAACCTAATTATATAAAGTGTAAAAACCATAATACATTTAGAAGAAAACATGGGAGAAAATCTTCATGATCTCTGATTAGGCAAAGGCTCTTAGGTATGACTTCAAAAGGACAATCTATAAAAGAAAAAATTGATAGATTGGACTTAATTGAAAATCATACTGCTCTGTGAAAATCACTGTTAAAAAATTAAAAATCAAATACAACCTGAAAGTAAACATTTTCAAATTACATAAAAAATAAAAATTACTTCCAGAATATATACAGAACTCTCAAATTTCAACAATAAAAAAGACAACCCAATAAGCTACGGAGAAAGATTTGAACAGTTCACCAAAGAACATAGATATACAAAAAACACTCAACATCATTAGTCATCAGGGAAATACAAAGTAAAACCACAATGAGATGCTACTACACATCTATTACAATGGTCAAAAAAAAAAAAACCCAAGATAAACAAAACATTAACAGTATCAAGTGCCAGTTAGGATACGAACCATTAGAATTCTCATATATTGCTGCAAAGAATGTGAAATAGTACTCTCTACAAAACAGTCCAGCAGAGTCTTATATAATTAAATATACACTTAGCATATAAGCCAGCAAACCCACTACCAGATAGTTGCCCTACAGAAATAAAAACCATGTTTATACAAAAATCTCTACACAAATGTTTATAGCAATTCTATTTATAATCACCAGCAACTGAAATAATCTAAATGTCTTCTAGTAGGTCAATGGATAATATACCCATACAAAGAAATACTACTCGGAAATAAAAACGAATAAACTATTGATATAATCAACAACATGAATGAACTTCAAAGTTACCTTGCTGAGCATAAAAAGTGAGTTTCAAAAGTTACATTTTGGGCTGGAGCAGAGGCTCCAGCGGTTATGGCGTTTGCCTGGCATGCGTGAGTACTTGGGTTCAAACCCCAGCACCATATACACAACCAAGTGTTCCAGCAACAAAAGCCACAAAAAAACTAAATAAAATGAATTGCCTTTCTCTCTCACTGTTCCTCTCACTTAAAAAAATAAATAAATTATATTATGTATAAATTCACTTATATGAAAAGGCAAAATGGTAGAGATGGAAAATAGATTACTGGTTGCCAAATTTAGGAAAGAGAAAGGTTTGGTTACAAAGATGACAGAACTGTTCTTTATCCTGACTACAGTGATAGTTAAAAGAAACTATACATGTGTTAAAATGCATACAAGAAATCATTTTTTAAAAAATCAAACTTACCACAAAAAAATTTTTTTTTATTTGTTCCACATAGTCTGACACGCTGGAGGGAATCATTGTTACATATTCATGCATACATAGATATTGACAAAGTAAATTAAGCCCAATCCTAGTCCAGGATCTCCTCCCACCCTTCATCCATTCACTGATCTGAAGTCTCCTCTGTAATACCCCCATGCTATAAACAGACATGAGCATATATATGTATTATAATTTTTGAAATTTGAGTTTCTCTGCCTGTCTGTGTATAGTTTGGCTTCTCATGGGAGTCAAATATTCTCAGCCTTATTGATAACCCCACTTATTCCTCGCTTCTTTCCTTGCTTCCCTCCCTTCTCCCCTGACCTTCATAGTTATGGTTCCCCTAGCATATGTGAAATTTCAACTTTGGTGGGTTTATTAATTAAACTTAGCTAACTTTCACCCTATCTTAGGTTTTACTCTAGCTTCCACATATCAGAGAAAACATTCGGCTCATAAGTCTGTTTTTGGGATATTTCACTCAGCATGATTTTTTCTATTTCCATCTATTTAGTTGCAAATGCCAGGATATCGTTCTCTCTAACCTGCATACAAATTTTAAAAATAACAATGAAGAGGGAAAATATGACCACTGCTATCACTATTTTTTAAATGAAATAAATTTAAAACTGTCACCAAAACAGTTTCCAAAAACAATGTCCATTTCCAGAAACAGGCCAGACTACGTATTCAAATAAATTTATCCTAACACTAAATTCCTGAAAAATACCTTTTAAAAGTATAGCAGAGGGGGGTTGTTGTAGTTGCTCAGTGGTTACAGCATTTGCCTAGCATGCACAAGGACATAGGTTTAAACCCCAGCACCACATATACAACAAAGTGTCAGAGCAATGAAAGCCCCTTGAAAAATTAAATAAAATGGATCCTCTTTCTTTCTCACTGTCTCCCTCTTAAAAAAAAAAAAAAAAAGAAAAAAGAAAGAAAAGTGTAACAAAGGGCTGGGAATGTGGCTCAGTGATATGATGCTTTGCCTAGTGTATGCAAGGCCCTGAGGCCCTGAGGCCCTGGAATCTATCCCTTCACTAAGCAAGGAAGGGGGGAAAAAGAAAAAAAAGAAAAGGCACAAACAAGTATAAACAGTTTCCTTATCTGAAGCCTCTGGGCCAGTAGTACGTTGAAATTCAGAATTTTGAAAGTTTTTATAGGAGTGACATACTATCCTTAACATATAGCACTATCTGGGACAATAACTCATAATCAAACACATTCACATTTCTGCAATAAGTTCAGAGCAATTCAGGGCATGTCTGTTCATTTAAAAAATGAGAGAGAGAGAGAGAGAATGAATCAGTTTTATATATTTTTTTCATCTGGTCTTTTTTCATCTGGTGCTGGGTTTTGAACCTGGGACCTTGCATGTGACAGGCAAGTGCTATAACGGCTGAGCAACCGTTACTCCAGCCCCTCCTCAGTCCTTCATAAATTTTATTTTGACAGGGTGTTGTGGTTTGAATGTGAGGTGTCCCCCAAAAGCTCATGTACGACAATTAGGGAAGGCTGAGGTGAAACGATTGGTTACAAAAGCCTTAACCTAATCAGTGAGCTAATTCTCGTATAGGGATTAACTGGCAACTGTAGGCTGGTAAGGTGTGGCTGGAGGAGGTGGGTCACTGGACGTGTGCCTTTGGGTCTATATTCTGTATCTGGTGTGAAGTTTCTCTCTCTCTCTGCTCTGCTTCCTGATGTGACACCTTGAACTCCCTGCTCCCTGGAGCCATGCTTGCCACCATAATGTACAGCCTCACCTTGAGCACTGAGGATGGAGACAGCCTCGTGTGGACTGACATCTGAAACCATGAGCCTTAAAATAAACCTTTTCCTACTAAAATTGCTCTTGTCAAGTCCTTGGATCACAGCAGTGGAAAGGTGACTAAAGCACAGGGTCTCGCTAAGTTGGTTAGGGCTTTGCTAAGTTGCTGAGGCTGGACTTGAACTAGTGATCCTCCTGTCTCAGCCACAAAATCTCTTTAAAAAAAAAAAAAAGAAAAACCCTCAAAACTTTAGAATAGTCAAAGCTTTCTAGATTTTTGTGGGAATCAGTACAAATTCTGACAGATAAAAGCGCAAGGCAAGGCACTTAAGAAAAAAAATGGCTCAACCCCCAAAGATTTGGTACTTTCACTTTAAAGGGCAGTTGCCCAGGGCCCAAGCAGGAAAGATTAGACAAATAGCATGCCCAAAGCCAAAAGCCCTAAGGGCAACATCTTTGGTAGGTTAACTAAGATGGGGAATAAAAGACCTCTTGAACCAGAGAGTATACTGATGCCAGAGAGAAAAAGAAAAAAGAAAAAAATCTCCTTTGATAACTCCTGGCCACAAGACTACTCAACTCGGTTTAGGGCAGAAAAATCCAAATAAAAATGTAGTTTTAAGTAGTATTAGAAAGGTAGAGAAGCAGGCCCCAAGGACATGACAAAAGCAAATGTAAATACATCTGAAAAACCTAATTTACAAAGTGTACTTAAAGAATGTACACAGGTAAAAATTCACAAAACAGATGGTTAAGCTCAACTGGTTAGAGTGGTGGTAAACTTGAGGAACCAAAAAGCACTAAAATCACACCACATCAAAAAGTGTGAATCTTAAGAAACAATGTTGAATCAGATCCATAAAAGCTGTACATGGGAGAAATATCAGACAATGAATATGTTTAATAAAGTCATTTATTTATTTTTGGTGGTGCTGTGGATTAAACCCAGGGCTTTACAGAAGCTACATAAGCACTCTATTACTAAGCTACAGTCCCAGCCCTATGTTTAATTAATTTAAGTAAAAAAAAAAAAAAAAAAAAAGGAATAAAAGGTGGAATGAAGGGTAAAAGGAACAAGAAACTATGAAAAACAATCAACCACATTTGAAGAAAACAAAATGAATTCCTAGAAATAAAAAATTCAGTCATTTTACAACAAAGTGCTAAACTTAATTCAATGAATCCATTTAGAGAGAAACAATGACCCACAAAGAAACCATCAGCCCTTTGAGAAACAAAAAACAGATAAGAGATGTGAAAAACAGAGGCTGTACAATGGGAATTCCAGAAGGTGATAACCAAGGAATGAGAGTATGCAGTTTCAAACTAACAAAGCAGAGCCGGGTGGTGGTGGAAGTGGTGCTGCTGCTGCTGTTGTCAAAAATGCCAGGGTTTTAATTCTAGCTCCTCACTTACTGTACAACATAGGGCAAGTTACTTAACTTTGCTGAGTCATGTTTTTTTCCTGTGTAAAAATAATAATGCCTACTTCATACAGGTGGTGTGGCTATTAAATGAAATCCAAATATACACTCTGCATAGAACCTACTGGCAGCACCTGCTGACAATTAAGAAATAATTTAAAAGTTTTGTCTGCAAAGTACAGTAAAATAGTAATAAAATTAAGATTGAGACAGAAGAGAGATGGTCTATAAGGATAATAGTTTAATTTCCAACTCTATGGAAAAGCAGGATACCCAACTCACCTTTATTCGTCAGCTCTGTTAACACACTTCTAGAGGTTGTAGTCACTCTAGCTATCCCTCCTGCTTCTTTTTCATACACTGGTCTAACTCCACTCCACTCTCCAAATCATCCCAAATTTGCAAGAAGTTAGGAAAGAAGATACTATTCCAATCCTTTTATTTCTCATCTTAAGTTTTGCTTTGTGAATTAAAAAAAGAAACAAGAAAATCACACACTTACTTTTCATTAGTTTTCCTGACAATTCTTTCAGTGGAGAAGAGGGACTATTTCTACTGGCTATTGTAAGTCTGGAGGATTCTTGAGTTTCCATAGAAACTTGACTAGTTTCTGCTCTAGCCATTTCAAGATGGAGAGAATGGATACTGTCACATTCCTGGGAAAGCAACAAGTGATTCTGAGTGTTCTTAGTTCTATTATTAAGGTCAATTCCTTCTGATCGAGTCATAAGCAAGTGGGCTGAGCTAGAACCCTCCAATCTCGTATCAAGGGGCTCAGTTACAAAAGATGCTGTAGTTTCGTGCTTCTTTGATGGAGAGACAGGCTCAGCCAGTGAGCTCTGCTTCACTGTGTTCAGACTGTGTGCTCTTATTCGGGACCAAGTTGTAGAATGAAAACTTTCAGCTTCTAACCAAAATTTAACCAAATGCTCCATTCTCCGAAGTTCCATGAACTGAATGAAATATGGGAGGACAACACTGTCGTGCAAGACTTGTTCAAGGGTTTTCGAAAGACTTGATTTGGTCTCTTGAGTCTGGTAGTCCAGACAAGATCTGCCTAAAAGACAGAAGCAGAAGAATCAGCAGTTCAGTAACAATTTCAGAAAGAGAGATTATTCAATCACCTTTAGCAACAATGATACCAGAGGTATTCGTAAATAAAGTTTATTTCCTAGCAACCAAAATTAATGAACTATAGATACTATGATTTTTGGTTTCTGAACAAAGCAAAGAAACAACCATTGAAAACTTATTTAAATTACTGAAAAGTACTTTGTTACTCAATCCTTATTATCTTCTCTGGTGGCATTTCAGACCTTGTAAATCCCCCCCACCCCCCACCTCCCGGCACTAGGAAGTGAACTCAAGGGTGCTTAACCACTAAAAACTCAGCCATTTTCTATTTTTCTACTTTTGAGACAGGGTCTCATTAAGTTGCTTAGGACCTCGATGATGCTGGCTTTGAATTTGCAATCCTCCTGCCTCAGAGCCTAGCCACTGGGATTACAGGTATGCACCACCAAGCCTAGCCCACGTAAATTCTTACTCAAAGAAAAGGGGCCAACGTACATATGAATACACGTATGTATGTATGTGTGTATGTATGTATGTATATATATATATATATATATATATATATATATATAAATAAATTAGGGGTTGGAGTGGTGGCTCAGCGGTTATGGTGCTTGCATGGCATGCATGAGGAACTGGGTTCAAATCCCAGCACCATGTACACAATTGAGGGTCAGAGCAACAAAAACTACATGAAAAACTAAATAAAACTGATTCTCTCTCTTTTAAAAAAAAGAAAGACCTCATTAAAACCCCAAAAAAGCAAATTAATACAAAATGACATTTTTGCCTATCAAACTGGAAGATGTTTTTTCAAAAAATAATAAGCACTAACAAGGGCACAGGGATATAGGCAACAGTCTCAAGCACTAGCGATGAGACTATAAACTGGCAAAATCCTCTGGGGCAACCATTCAGTAATACACAGTAAAGCCTTAGCAAACTATATGATTTTCAACCCAGTAACTCCACTTGTAAGCACTTATGCTGAAGAAAACTGTGGATGTGTAGATAGATATAGCTATAAAGATGAACTCTCCACATTCTTTGTTTGTTTGTTTAAAGAGAGAGAGAGGGAGAGAAAGAGAGAATCAATTTTATTTAGTTTTCCATCTGGTTTTCATTGCTCCAACATTCAGTTGAGTACACGGTGCTGGGGTCTGAAGCCAGGTCTTCACACATGCCAGGCAAGCACTGTAACCATGGCCACCATTCCAGCCCCTCCACATTGCTTGTTAAGAGTAGCTTTGTGGGGTGGGAGTGGCGGTTCAGTGATTGGAGTGCTGGCCTGGCATATTTGAGGACTGGGGTTCAAACCACAGCAACACATATATAACTGAGTTTCAGAGAAACAAAGGCCAGATGAAAAAATAAATAAAATTGATTCTTTCTCCCTCTCACACACTCTCTCTGCCTCTTTAAAAAAAAAAGAGTAGCTTTGGGATCTCATCTCAAAGAATATTCAGTGGCATACGCTCATAATCCCAGAGACTCAGGAGTCTGAAGCAGGAGGATTCCAAGTTCAAACCAAGTTCAAAGTCAGCCTCAGCAACTTATCGAGGTCCTAGGCAACTTAGTGAGAGCCCTGTCTCAAATAAAATATAAAAAGAGCTGAGAGTGTGGATCAGTTGATAAGTGCCCCTGGTACCAAAAAATAAAAAAAATATATTTCTCTCTTTTTTTCTTTTTTAAAGAGAGGAACAGTGAGAGAGAGAAAGAGAGAAAAAGAATCAATTTTATTTAGTTTTTCATGTGGCTCTCGTTGTGTACATGGTGACAGGGTTCAAACTTGTGTACTGGCGCATGCCGGGCAAGCGCTATAACTGCTAAGCCACCACTCCAGGTCTACATTTCTCTTTATATTTAGTTAAATTTAGGTTATCATTATAACCACAAGCCAAATATTAGAATAAACAAAAAAAGTTTAAAAAAAATTTGGCCTTCACAGCATGATCACTAAGAGAGTCATTTTTATAAAATTAGCTGAGGTTTTATTAATTTTTCGAAAGGGCTTTCCTTAATCCTTTGATATTAAAATCATTCTCCTCTGAAGCATGTGCCATCACCCTCAATGACTGTCAATGTTAACTAATCCATCTTTGACAGCATCACTTCATGAACTTTTTTTTTTTTTTAAAGAGAGAGGGACAGTGAGAGAGAGAAAGAGAAGCAATTTTATTTAGTTTTTCATGTAGCCTTTGTTGCTCACACTTCATTGTGTACATAGTGCTGGGGTTTGAACCCATGTACTCATGCATACAAGGCATGCCCCATAACCGCTGAGCCACTGCTCCAGCCCCCACTTCATGAACTTAAGGAAATCCTGATATTTTGCAAAACTTAAAATTTTCTTTTAATTAAACTCTTTATTTTGAGATAATGGTAGATTCACACCAAGCGTTAAGAAATAATATAGAAAGATTCCTTGACAAGCTGGGACTATAGCTCAGCTACATAGTGCTTGCCTAGCATGTGCAAAGTCTGGGTAATATCCCTAGGAGAGAAGGAAGGAAGGAAGAGCCCTTGAACCTTTAAATTTCCAACACAGTAACATCTTGGAAAACTACAGTACAATATTACACCAAGATGCTGACACTGACACAATCCCCAGTTTCATCAAGATTTCCTCAATTTTATTTGTATTCGTTTGTGTGTATATTTAGTTCATAATTTTATCACCATAGGTATGTGTATCCACTGTCAAGACAGACTATTCAACACAGGGATCCCTCATGCTGCTCTTTCATAACCATACTTACCTAGCCTTCTTTCCTCCCCATCCCCAACATGTGACAAACACTAATTTCTTCATTCCTCTTATTTTATCATCTCAAAATGCTATGCAAATGTAATCTTGCTATATTCCTTTTGTGATTAGCTTTTGTCTCTCAGCTAACTCCCTTGAGGTTCATCCCTGTTGTATTTATAAATAAGTTGTTTCTTTTTATTCCTAAGTGGTAACCTGTTATGAATTTACCAATTCATTCAGCTACTGAAGGACATTCACTTTATCACTATTAACCTAATGTAAACATTTTTGTACGGTTTTTGTGTGAATATAAAATTTTCATTTCTCTGACATAAATGTCTAAAAGTACAATGATTGGTAATCATGTGTTTAGCTTTACTTTTTATTTTTATTTTTTTTTCAAGAGAGAGAGAGAGAGAATCAATTTTATCAATTGTTTCATCTGGCCTTTATTTTTTGGACACTTAGTTGTGTATGTGGTGCTGGGGTTCAATCCCAAGTCCTTGCGTATGCCAGGCAAGTGCTCCAACCACTGAGCCACCACTCCAGCCCGTGTGTTTAACTTTATAACAAACTGCCAAACTGTTCCTACCAACAATTCTTATAGGTAAAACTTCTAATTTTACTTTGTGACCAATAAGCATTTGGTTTGCAGTACACTGCTGCTAAGTGTGACCCAGACTCGACATCCTGGCTATGAATAATCACAATGTTACACAAAGAGATGTCATATCAAAATAGGGGATAATTTCATTAGAAGTCAATTCATTTGATTTATGACAACATGACATGCAATTTTTGTAAGTTACAAATACTCAGAAAACAAGAATAATTTCCTATGTATCTCTTTGTAGGGGAATTATTTTAACATAATAGGAACCTTAACATATGTGCTGTTACGTGATCTATTTTCACTTTAACACATCTTAGACACTTTTCTGTCTTCCTACACTGTATTCCAGGATATGACTACACCAAATTTGATTATTTCTCTCTTGACACATTGGCATATTATTCCTAATTTTTTGTAGTCATAAACAACACTACTACTAACCCTACACATACTTACATACACATTTTTGTGTATGTGTATGAACATACCTGAGGCCAGGTCTTAGAAACATTGCCTAAATGGCATGAATATTTTATATTTTGACAAACTGACTACTTTCCAAAGACTTCATCAATTTATGCCATCACTAAATGGGAATGGCTATTTCCCTGTGTTTTCACTAATATTCAAATTTATCAAACCTTAAATGTATGCTAAGGTGTTTTAAAAGTATTTTCATTTTCATTTCCCACAATACTACTGAAGTGTGAGGCATCCTTTTCAGATATTTAGTTGTCAAATGTACTTCTTCTGGAAACCGCTCATTTTCTACTGGCCATGCTTTCTATTTGTAGGAACATAACCCAGTGCCATTACACTTACTGCTATTTTAAATATATTTTTTCAAAGTCTCTTCTAATTACAGAGTTCAGTAATATGACAGGAGTTTTACAAACTGTACTCAAGTCCTTTCTTTATCAGCAGTCAACAAAAAGTGATTGTCACTTACCCAGGTCCCCAAAATGAGCAGCCTCCATGTGACTTGGCTGCTTCTTAAGTGTTGCTGTCCTGCTACTTGAAAAGGAGTCCATGTTGGCAGAAATGGCATTGATTGCAACATGACTTGGTCCTGCAGCCTCCAGCAAGGCATGATTTTTAGTGCTTTTTTGTGGGGAATGTACAGATACTGAAGCTGTAATTTAAAAAAGAAATTGTTAAAAGTTAAAATACAGGGCTGGAGTGGTGGCTCTGCGTTTGCAGCACTTGCTGCATGTGCAAAGACGCGGGTTCGAATCCCAGAACATATACAACAAACTGTCAGAGCAATGAAAACCACATGAAAAACTAAATAAAATTGACTTTCTCACTCCCCCCCTCTTTCTTAAGAAAACAAAAATCTGTATAAAAAAGAGTTAAACACAATATGATAGTCTAAAACTTTTTAGATTGCTTTAAGAGAACTTTAAAAATTAGGTTTTGTAACACTTTGCTTAAGCAGCATACTCAACAAAAAAATACTTAGGATGAAAGGTAATCAAATAGCAGAAAATAGGAAAGAAAACACTCGAATATTATTTATAACTCTTAAAATACCATAGCTCAAATGGAACTTGAGACTCTTCATCCATAGAGAATAGAAAGCACCAAAACCAGAAAGCATTTTGAAATATAGACCCTTTTCAATTTCCTAATCCTTGTTTGCTTCAGGAGCAAAACTAAAATTACAAAATGGGGGAAATAAAACTAGAGAAATAATCCTCTTTAGAACACATTTTTAAAGTTAAATTACAAGATTTACCCACGTAATAAAATACATTGATGATCAAAGTTCAAGCTGTTTAAAGATGAAGCATATTTAAAATGTAGAAAATGAGCAATACAGTAAAATTCAGTGGTACAATGCTTGCTTTGCATGTGCAAGACCCTGGGTTCAATCCCCAGTATCACACAAATAAATTTACTAGATATTCTGTAGTAGTCTGAAGAAATACTAATATCATCCTTTTGACTTCAGAATAAAGAATTTATTTGCCAATTCACTTTTAGGAAATAACTCAATATTATAATATTGTCAAAGTGCAGATGAATTAAGATTCTACCTATCTTATGTATTCCACAGAATTCTCAATGACTCTTATGAAAGGTTTTTAAGTTTTGCCTTAGTGCGTTGCTATAGCAAGAAGGATAGAAATGATAAAAGTACTTACCATTCTATAGCTCAAGATAAATGCACTCAGGTAATTAAACTTATATCTCCTAGTACCCCTGGTAATTACTCTTAATCTCAGCAATAGTCTCAGATACAAAGTATGAGTAATTTGTGATAGATTTCTATGAAGGACACAATTAAAATCCAACCAATGGCTTATAGGATAAAGTGGATTAAAAATGTGGACATCTATACCTGTTTACCAGGTATCTAAGTTTGTCAGTCATTCAACAAGAATTTGGAGAATTATCAAATGGAGAGTAAATGCCTTCAACTTATTTGTTTAACTTTTGAAATTAACTTTATTTCTCATGTTAAATTGAAGGAAGCAAAATTGTTTTTGAAAGTTTATAAACAACAATTTTCTTATACAGATATTAAGCTATACTTAAGATTCCATAGGAATAACGATATTTCCTAATTGTTTATTGTTTCTTTTTCTTTTTTTTTTTTTTAGTGTGAGAGAGAGAGAGGGGGAGAGAGAGAATCAATTTATTTAGTTTTTCATGAGGCTTTCGTTGCTCCAAGACTTCGTTGTGTACAATGGGGGTTTGAACTCAGGTCCTTGTGCATGCCAAGCAAGCGCTGTAACCACTGAACCACCACTCCAGCCCCTCTTTTCTTTTTTTTATAGAGAAAGAGAGAGAGTGTGTGAGAGAAAGAAAGAATTGATTTTTATTTTTTGGTATGGTTTTTGTTTTTTCTCCACTTAGTTGCGTATATGGTGCAGGGGATCAAACCCAGGTCCTCACACATGCCAGGTAAGCAATCAACCACTGATCCACCTCTCCAGCCCTTCTTAATTAGATGTCTATGATAATGTAATATGCTATTAATTTATTTGTACAAGGCTTCTCCCACCCTTAACTTCTCTTTTAGAGCTAGTATTTCATATTTACCTGCTCCTTCCTGATATTCCATCTTACCTCTGTCTCTATGGTACTACACTCCTTAATTTCCTTTTCTATCTGCTCATCCCTCTCATTCTTTGAGTACATATTTATTAAATACCCACTGTGTCGGAAATGGTCTTCCTCCTTAGCTTCTGCTCCTCCTAAGGCTGTTTGTTCTTTAATTCTTTCTGCTAGAAAACACATTAATTCTCAAAGTTCAAATCATTACTACAGTAATAGCTTTTAAATTTGCCTTTTGTGTTTTAAGCTATAAACTCCTTTTCTTCCCCCTGCCTATCTTAATAAAAGACAGCCATGGATATGTCTGTAAAAAGGATAAAACCAGAGTGATTCTGGCTGATTCAGGGGAACAGTTATGGATCTTCTTAGTAACAGGTCCTAGAACATACCTCTGTAGAATAGCTGGAGAACATCTGATCTCTATCTTGTACCTGTTTTTCAACCCAGGCTCCAGTTTTGTATCTCCAATCATTTACTATTAGACATTCCCACTTTGACTTTGCCATTACAAACTCAATTCTTCCAAATATCAAAGTTATCATATCTTTAAACTAATTCCCCTTTCTAATTTCTCTATCTCTGTTTAACCTACCAGTCTCTGGATCTCACTTTATCTGTTAACTTGCCAATATCTGTTACCTTTGCCTTCAAGATGTTTAAACACCTACTTACCTGCTCATTTTCAACTGTAACTTTAGTACTGGTCCTCCTATATTACAAAAGAACTAATAAGGTTTCCATCCCACATGACTTTTCCAGAATGACTTCTCATAAACATAAGTAAAACCACCACAGTGGTTTCATTTTTTTGTCTCCCCCATTTTTTTTTTTTTGGCTGTCAAGACTGTCCATAACATCATCTCAATCTTTCTGTAAGCATCTCCCTTTACTTATCAGAAGGCTCCCCTGCACAATAAACACTCAAAAAATAAAATACTACGCTGGCAGACAGAATAGACTCCTCTTTCATTCAAATCCTTCAACTTTTACACAAGATACATCTCAATTCCATGAAGTTTTTCCTTATTTGCTAATCATTTGCTAACTGCAACTTCATCTGAGTCTGACCTTTGATTTGAAAGACCCTAAAATTATTTGTGTATAACATATGTAAATGAATGGCTCAAAAGCACTTATCACTCTGTACAAAACTGAACATATAACTTTCCAGCTTGGTTCTGTTAAGCAAGCCAGAAAGAGAGCCATCAACCTTAAATCTCCTTCACACCACTTTTTTAATCAATAACAAAGCTCTATTTATTTTAGCTACTAATTTTTTTCATATCTGTCCTGATCTATTTCCATCACTACCAATCTAGTCTAAGCTGTCTGTGGAATTATTTGATTAATGTTCCTCTCCTCTACCAATCTGTAAGTCAATAAGGCCGAGTCTTTTGTTCACTGGTACGACCACATTTTTGTCTAATATCTAGAACATAAGAGGTGTTATATAAACCGTAGCTATTATAACTTTATTTGCTACTTTTCTGTGACTAAATTTGTTCTTCTAATCAGACTATAAGTTACTTCTTTATTCCCCTTGACCAGACTGTAAACTTCTTGAGGGCATGTTTCCTGTACCACTTCTGTATTATCTTAAGTTAGTGACCATGAAACACGACATAATACAAGCATGGAAATTTTTAGACTGAATTTTATATTTAGAGATCTAGAACTATCCTTAATCAATCCCCTCATTCTACAAATGAAGAATCTGAAGAAAGTTACATGACTTCCCAAGGTCAGACTGTTAGTGGCAAAGTGTGGAATAGACAACTAGTGTTCCGACTGTCTATGCCATCAAAGTTCCTTCCTTTCACAACAATCAGATCTAGCCATGTGCAGAGGCTCACACTTATAATCCCAGTGACTCAGGAGGCTGAGGTGGTAGTATTGCAAGTTCAACTCCAGCCTCAGCAACTTAGTGAGACTCTGTCTCAAAATAAATAAATAAAATTAAAAAAAAGGGTTAGGGATGTGACTCAGTGATAAAATGCCCCTGGGTTCAATCCCCGGAACCGAAACAACCAGATCTAGTCTTCATAAACCTCTGCTGGTTAAGGGCATTCAGGCTTTATCACAGCCAATCAACTCTGGCTTAAAGAAGGCAGTTTGAACTAATGTGGAATTAAACTGACTTTAAATTATTAGAAATAGACAACAAGGCTAATCTTGCAAATCTCATAATAAACTGTAATTATTCTCTTTCTGGCAAACTGAACATAACATATACAGCAAACAAACATTCAATGCTGGTCACATAACAGATAAACACTGGGGGAAGTATCTAAATGTAGCAATCTACAGATTTGATGCAATAAAGTGACATTTCTGAAATTTATATAAAGTGAATATGGAAATAATTTCCATTGTGATTTTCCTATTCCATCTCTATACACTGAACATAATGAAAAGAGTCAAAAATACAGCAGAGATTATCTTTTCACAAAAAGCACATTCTAATCTATAAATATTGAAGCCAATAAAGTTATCTGCAAATTTTTAAAATTAAGGCCATTTAGCCAAATAAAGAAGTGAGAACAGTAAATCATTCACATTTCTGAATAAACAGAAAACCAAACCTTATAGATTGAAGTGCTTCGCCTCAGTTGTCAAGGCTGTTTGCTTGAGTAGTCACTGTTTTTGTTTTAGTGAATAAAGACAGCTAATTGCTTTTTAAGGAACAATCAAATGTGTGATGAATGAGGAGGGCACTGGTTCACTGTAGTCACTACAGCAGCCACCAAATGATCAGTAAAAGCCTATTATGTGCTACCTATTAACAAGTTAGTTATAGCTTAAAGAGGGAAGTAAGTCACAATCATAAATAATTATAAAATAAGGCAACACAATTAATGCCAAAAGAAGGACAATAACAGGATTAAAGAGCTCAAAATGCAAAGCACATCACTTTGGCTGAACTCACCTTTAATGGACTTGACATCAGGGGTCTTCTCTTGTTCTTTGCCTTTCACTAAAACAAAAAAGTGCATCGTGACCAACCACTGCATTCAAAGAGATCCACTCTATACATAGTAAAAATCAGAGAAGCTTTGTTTTAACACATGAGTATGCTTCATTCTAGAAATGGAATAATGGTCTTGGAGGGGTGGGATGGAGCAGGGCAGATGTCAGGAAGATTTCTCTACAGAAGTGACCTTTGAGCAGCATTCAGTCAAAAAACATTGGAAGTGTGTATGAAGAGATCATGTGATCACAACACCTGTGTTCAAATTCTGCCACTGCCACTTATTAACCATGGATGAGTCACTTTACTTCACTGGGTCTTAATCTCCTTGATTAATACAATTAGATCAATAATAAAACCTACCTTAGCTGAATAAAAAATTAATGCTTGTAAAGGGCATTTGAAGAGTGATTAAAAACAGTAAATTTAAGATAACTTAGGATAAATGTTAAATAATATTACCCCATGCCACCCACTATACTGACTAGTATGAGCATAGTAAAGAAAAAGATTTCTTAGGCTGTGTATCATATCTTACTTCTTCTATATCCTCCTACAGCAACCAAATGCAAACATTCTAAACCTCTTAACATTCAAGGTCTAACAAGTAGCCTCTAAAATGATTATATAATCTTCCCTCTATTGCAGAAAACAGTGAAAATTCTACTGCAGAGGAGCTAACAATACAACACCCAAGAAAGGTAGGTGCATGGCTGCTTAAGCCAAGTATGAACTTCACTACAGGATCTGACAGAAAACCATTTTTAACCTTCTTTAGTTTTCTTTTTTTTTCTTTAAACTCATCATGAAAATATTATCAAAATAAGAAATCCCAAAACATGCCCATCTACTTGTGCTCATAAATATTAAAAGTTTAAATGCCAGTAACAGCAAATAACTCTCAAGAGTATTCACTGAAGTGTCAATCCATTATTTGAGCACCTACTAGGATGTGCCAGATTCTCTTCTGGCTCAGAAAAGGCAGTGATTCTGACATTAAAAAGCCACACAGACAGTGTGGCACACATTTGTAATCCCAGTGACTCAGGAGGCTGAAGCAGTCGGATCTCAAGTTCAAAGCCAGTCTCAGCAACCTGGCAAGGCCCTAAACTTAGGGAGACCCTGTCTCAAAATAAAATATAAAAAGGGCTGGGGATATGGCTCAGTGGTTGAGTGGCTCTGGATTCAATCCCTCATACCCTCCGCCCTCCAAAAATGAAGTCTACCTGCAAGTGTGCCAACACCAGCATGGAGAAAATAAAAGCACCTCAGGTACTGATCACTGCTGGCAGGCAGATAAAATAAGGAAATACAGAGTGGCTGGTAAATGCTGCTGAGAGGGCTGCATCTACCAACCAAATAGATCTCTTGCCTGAAACATTAACTTGACCTCTGTTATACTCTACTCTCCTGGTTTTCTAGTCACTTTTCAGCTTATCCCTTCTTGGCTACTCCTTTGCTCCCTAGGAGTTTCTTAGGGAAAGCATGGGTACCTCTTTCCATCACATATACATGTGTATTTTCTGGCCGATCTTCCCCATTTTTTAAAAGAAAGATATATATATATATATATATATATATATATATATATTTTTTTTTTTTTTTTTTTTTTTTCAGGGCTGAGGATCGAACTTGGGGCCTTGTGTGTGCTTGTCAAGTGCTCTGCCACTGAGCTAAATCCCCAACCCCTAAAAGATATATTTTTAACAGAGACACATAATAGTACATATTTATGGGGTAGAGTGACATTTCAGTACATGTACTCAGTGTTAAGTACATGTAAAGATCAGGGCTTCTATTCTTCAGGCTTTCAATACCACACATAAGCTGTAACTCCTAAAGTTAAGTATATGTTCTAAATATTTTTCATCTCTAATTCATATAGTTAACCACATACTTGCCTAGTATCACCTTTTCTCTAACTTGTTCCTACCTCAGTCTTCCTCTTTTCTCAATAACAGCATCAGTCCCCTGATACTCAGGCAAAAAAACTGAGAGCCATCCTTAACATTCTCTATTCTCTCCCCCTTAACTCCCATTCCCAAACCACCTCTAAGAACAACTGATTCTACACCAAAATAGGCCTACCTGCACAGTTCTTTTCCTACCTTCAAAATATTCTACTAATCAGATCGCCTATCAACACTTCAAACATAAAAGTGTATCCACAACCCACCAATATATATTAGCACTCTACTTCCTCCTTGCCCCAGTTCCCATAAATCACTATCTGATACTATTGCCCTTCTTTCTTTCCCAAATTATATATTTTCCTAATAGCTAACATAAATTAGATATTTTCCTGACCTGCATAGTTCTAGACTATTTACCACATATAAACGTGTAAACAACAAGATGGTATTCTACATGTCTTAAAATTACACAAATAAGGGTTTGGGATGTAGCCCAGTGGTACAGCAATTGTCTAACATGCCTGAGTCCCTGGGTTTAATCCTGAGCACTGCAAAAAAAATAATAATATATAAATGGTATTCTATACATATTTGACATTCATTCAATAGGACACCTAAAAGTGAAGTTCTAGTTCACTCGTGTAGCTCTAGTTTATTTATTTTACATACATAATTCTTTCACATACATCTACCCATTTTTTCTACTAATGAATATTCACTTTATTTCCTAATTTTCACTTCTGACACCGATGTGACAAGCATTCTCATACAGTATGCCTGATATGCCTGATATATGTAAGAATTTCTCTAGTATAAATTCCTTGAAATGGAATCACTAACAAATTGTGTGCATTTAAAAAAGAGAGGGAGGGAGAGAGAGAGAGAGAAAGAGAATAAACTTTAGTTTTTCAACTGGCCTTTGTTTCTCCGACACTAGGTTTCAAACCCAAGTCCTCACACATGCCTGGCAAGCACTCCAATCACTGAGACACCACTCCAGCCCTGTTGTGTGCATTTTTAATGAAAACACTGAGCCAATTTATACAACTGTAGCCATGCTTCATACTCTTATCCTTAGTATTTTTAATTTTGCCAAGTTATTAGTTTTGAAATGCTATTTGATGTCTTAAATTAATGTCCTTGTTTCCAGTGAGATTAGACATTGTTTCACGTTTACTGGCTACCGAGGTTTCCTCTCTTGTGATGTGTCTCTTCACATCCTGTCATTTATTTATCACTTGTAGAAGTCCCTACATTTTCTTTCTTTCTTTTTTTTTTTTTTTTTAAAGAGAGAGGGACAGCAGGAGAGACAGAGAAAGAGAGAAACAACTTTATTTAGTTTTTCACATGGCCTTAGTTGCTCCAACACTCAGTTGTGTACATGGTGCTGGGGTTTGAACCCGGGTCCTCGTGCTTGCTAGGCAAGTGCCGAAACCTCTGAGCCACCGCTCCAGCCCCAGTCCCTACATTTTCTGAATGTCAAACTTTTTTGTTGTTTGTGTTGCAATTATCCTAGCCAGGCAAGGTAGCGCACACCTGTGATTCCAGTGGCTTGGTAGGCTAGCCTCAGTAACTTAGCAACATCCTGAGTAACTCAGCAAGACCCTGTCTCAAAATTAAAAATTAAAAAAGGGGCTGGGGATGTGGTTCAGTGGTTAAGCACCACTTGGAGCAATCCCTGGTACAAAAAAAAAATATATATATATACATATATATATATATATCTCCTAGGCATATTTTATTGTATGCAAGCTTTTTCTTTAAGTAGCCAGATTTACATTATACATTACATTATTCTGTTCTTTGTTGTTTGTTTCTTGAGAAAGGGTTCCCCTTAGCTGCCCATGCTGACCTTGACTTGCAATCCTCTCACCTCAGTCTTCCATGCAGCTGGGATTTTATGCATGTGCAGGCACTTGGCTCTTGAGGGGCTTTGTTGTTGTTGTTAATGTTTTGAGGGGACTGCGGAGGGGAGCTCTACTACTGAACTATATCCCCAGCCCTTTTTTCTCTTAAGACAGGATCTAAGATCCTCAGCCTGGTCTCAAAACTTGTGATCCTTCTCCCTCAGTCTCCTGAATTGTTGGGATTAGACTTGTTTTTTAAAATACCCTTTCTTACCTCACAATCAGATTTTTCCTTTTATGTTCTATATGATTTCAACTTTTGCTTTTCCGTATTTAGGGCTCTTATTTACCTGGAATTTATTTTTGTATATCATAAATTAACAAAGTACACCCCATATGCCAAATCTAGCCTATCATATTTTTTATTAAGTTTTATTGTAGCATAGCCATGTGAATTTGTTTACATATTGCCTATGGTCACAAAGCTAGAGGAAACTGTAACAGAGACCACAGGCTTGCAAAGCCTAAATTATTTATTTTCTGGCCCTTTACAGAAAAAGCCTGCTGAACCCTGATATATATAATAAGAGGTCAATTTTCTTCCAGCCAAACAGAAAACCAGTATCATTTACTCATTAGTCCATCCCTTCCCTACTGACTAGGAATTATTTTTAATATACCTAGTTCCCATACATTCTTGGATCTGTTTCTATACATTTGTTTTGAAAATATACCATTAAGAGTGAAAAATGGAAGGAAAACCAAATACAAGGCTATAGGAAAATAATGCTGCTTCCTCACTCTTCATAAAACCAGCTTCCTCTCAACATTAAAACTGAAATTTGAATAACATCTCCTCATAGGGCTTCCTTAACCACCCAATCTAAACAAAGAGGACTGCCTAGAACACGGTATTGTCACAAATGGTGATAGTGGGCTGGAGCAGTTGCTCCATGGTTACTGCACTTGCCTGGCATGCACTACAGACCCGGGTTGAAACCCCAGCAAATACACAATTAAGTGTCAGAAAAACAAGACACAAATGAAAAACTAAATAAAGTTGATTCTTTCTCTTTCCTATCCCTCTCTTAACCAAAAAAAAAAAAAAAAAAGCCCGAGTAGTTGGTTGTGGTGCTATGATCTGGGGTAGTCCCAACAAATTTGCTCATGATCAGATATAGAGCAGGGGAGAAGCAGAAGCTCAAGAATGTACTAAAGTTTTACAGCATTATTAAAAGGCCAAAAATCTGATGAACAGATTTAAAAGGACTAAATCATGGAGTTAAATTTTAGATACTGTAAGTAAACCTGTCATAGAATAACAGTTGAATATTCCAATCTGGATTTAGGGGTGAAGCACCAAGTTGGAAATGTAAATTTGGGAGTCATAAACACATAGATGGTATTTAAAGATGGCATTTAAAGCCTGGATGAGATCCCTAATACCTCTGTCTCCAGTTTCTATTCTTGCCACATCCAGTTTCCAAAACACATCTAGAATGATCTTTTTAAAACATTTCAGATCATTCCTCTTTAAAGAATTTTCAAACATTCTTATTGTTTTTGGAATAAAACCTAACCATAGCCTATATAAGTTCTTCATCATCTGATTCTTGCCTACCTCTCTGCACCCCCATCACAATAGCCTTCTTTCCTAGAAGGGCACCAAGCTCTTCCTTTATTCCCTGTGCCTCAACTGTTCCCTGTCTTCTCTAAAGTTACCTCCTACTTACTGATCCTTCAGGCTTTATGTTTCAAGGTCATCTACTGAGTTCTTTCTCTAACATCTAACCAAAAATGAGGTTCTCCTCTTAAATTACTGTTTCATTACATTTTATTCAAGTTGTAAATGCACACACAGACACACACACACACACTTATACCGTAGGGCTTTTTCTTGTTGACTGCTTATTCATGAGCTCCTAGCACAGCGCCTGGCAGACTGTAGACTGTAGACGATATAGACAACAGTCTGTTGTGCGACATGCAATTACCCTCATCTTAGAATGCTTTCTTTCCCCTAAACAAAACAAAAAACCATAACCACTTCAACACAGTCGATCTATGTATATAGTTAAACCCTCTCCACCTAGGTACCTATAAAGCATCTTATCATTTTATCAGTATCATCCTTTCACCTGTTTCATTCATTCATCACCCAGCATTAGCTACTAAAACCCTGTACCTACTAAAGATTTTTTTTTCAATCAGAGTTGAAGGGGGCCTTTAGGAATCACATAATTTTTCGCTGAGAGACCAGTGAAAAGTGGATTAATTGGCGTGAACCAGGTTACACTGTTAGTAAATGAGCTGTCTTGTGAATTCAAGTTCCAAAACCTGTTTCTGGCTGGTACATTTTCTTTGAAGCAACAAGAACCTGACAGAATGACCATTACCATTCAGACTCTTACTTGTTCTCTTTGGATATGTATTTTTAATGAAATGCAACGCTTTTCCCAGGATAAAAATCGTGCTCCCTCTACTTAAAAACGGGGCACCTTTACAACTCAAAATCAGAAATGTAAGTTAGGGTTCCAGTAGTTAATAAACTTGCTAAGTCATCAAAAAAAAAAAACAAAAAACCACGTCTTCCTCATTAGGAAACTTCAGCAGTAAGTCGTTTTATTCTAGGAACAACAGCTGGCCCCTTTTCCCTTCCGCCTCCCCCACACCCCCAAAAAAAAGGAAACTGAAAAAGAGCACTGGTTGAAGAAACATTTTTTTCACGTGTTGCTTTTAAGCATTAAACCTTCAATATTCGGAAAAGCCAGAAACTTCCGTAATAAGGTACAAAAGGGACTTCCTCGATCTTGATTCACAGTACGACAAATCAACAAAAAAATCCTGAAAAGTCGCTCTGAAGCCAACAAGCACTAACTTCCACGGGTTTCAGCAAACACTTTTGGCCCAGCGCGACAATTCCCCCTCTGCCCTCGCGCGAGGCCGCCGCCTTCTCCCTCCCTGCAGAGTCCCGGGCCACAGCCGGGCATCAGGGGGCGGCTGAGCAAAGGGCAAGGAGGCTCCTCAAGGGCCTCGCCACCGCCCTGAAGGACGCCCTCCCAGGGCCGGCGGTCCCACCACCGCCCCCGAGCCCCGGCCTGGCCCCCGGTCGGCGCCCCCTCAGCTACCTTTCCGCCGGAAGAAGGACATGGCGGGGCCCGGGTCGGGGCGGAGGGCGCGGGGGGAATGTCGCGGGGAGGGCCCGGCTCCCCTCATTCAGCAACTGGCCCGGACTTCCGGGTCCGCAGGAGCCGCAGCACTAACCCGAAAAAAGCCCCTTCTTCCGGGTGTGGGCCCCGCCGCCTCCTCGGGATGCCCAGGGAGCTCCCGCCGCCATATTATCAACAAGCCGCCCGCCCGGAGTTCCGGTCCTTCCCCGCGCGAGGCTTCACGGGAGGCCCATCCGCCAGCCCCGCCCCCTCCCCGCCCCTCCTCCCCGGGGGCGGGGGGAGAGTCCGGGGTGCGCGCGCCGGCACCGCCCACGTGACCGTGCGCGCCCCTGCGGCTTGTGGCCTTTCGCCGCTCTCCGGGGTTCGTTACGGGGCTTGCTTTCGCAGGCGCTGGCCCTCGCTGGAGCGTTGAATGCTCAGGCCCTGCGAAACTAAGCCGCCTGGAGCGGAAACCCGCCCTGAAACTGGGAAGGTTGCGGGGGCGTGTTGCGGAGCTTGCTTTTCCGAAAGGCAAGGCCGACTCAACCGCACCTCCTTTTCCTCACTTCGGCGAGAGGCGCTGGCCGGCTTATGCAACTTTACTATGCACCCTCAGCCCCACTTCTCCCAAGGGTACGCACTGACCTGGCGGCATGGTTCTAGGCGAAATAGACCCTCAATGGGGAATACCTGATTTTTGCAGTTCCAAAGGTTCACGCTGTCATAGTATCAACATTCTCTGGATTTTTAAAATCTATGAAGTTTATCATGGGACAGACGTGGAAACTGAGGTATAGAAGAGGAGGCGACATGCCAAAGATTTTTCATTGCACCAGTATTAAGATCCTGATAGGGGACTGACAGATGCCAGTGGTGGGAACCCAAGATTAAGGGAACAATTTTATAAAATGGACCCACTGTGCTGACCCGCAACATGCTTTCTTTTCCAAGAAGCAATTTACCTGCAGCCTTGCTGTCTTAAGTGGATAGAATATGCCACCCTCCTCTGCAATCTGTTGTCTTCAGGAGACATGCAGGCTGAGGCCAGGTGTGGTGGCGCACTTAGGTTCAATCCCCCATACCAAAAAAAAAAAGCCTGAATAATGTCAATAAGAGGAACCTGAGTTACCGGTAACTAAAGGGAAGACTTTTGTGACTCTTCTTACAGACCAGATCCTGGAACTCAGAGAGATGAGGATAATACCTTCTAACTATAAAATCCATAAAAATTTATGGTTAAGACTCCAATTAGAATTGGTCAACATAGGCCAAAGTGAGGGAGCGTTGTTAAGGCAGAGGGGGGTTGACAGTCATGTCATCCTGTTTTCCGTCAGAAGTCAAGAGGTGGACCTGGGCCAGATTCCTTGGAAACTTATCTGTGATCCCCATTAAAAGTGGAATGCAAAGGGCTGGAGTGGTGGCTCAAAGGTTAGGCGCTTGCCTGGAATGCACAAGGACCTGGGTTCAAATCCAGGCACCACATATACAGCTGTGTCTGGGAAATAAAGGCCAGATGAATAAATAAATGCGACTGATATCCTCCCTCCCCTCACTCCATTTCTCTTGAACAAAATAATAATAATAATAATAAATAAAAATAAAAAATGGAATCTGAGAGGGCTGGAAATGTGGTTCAGCGGTGGAGTGCTTGCCTGGCACAAGTAAGGACTTGAGGTTGATCCCCAGCACACACAACTAAGTGAAGGAAAAAATAAAAACCAGATGAAAAAATAAAAAAATTAACTCTCTCTCCCTCTCTCTCTCTCTCTTTAAAAAGAAAAAAAAAAAGGTGGGGCTGGAGCAGTGGCTCAGCAGTTTCAGTGCTTGCTTGGTATCTGTGACAACCCAGGTTCAAACCCCAGCACCATGTGCACGACTAAGTGTCAGAACAAGGAAATCCACATGAAAAAACTAAATGGAATTGATATTTTCTCTCTCCCTTAAAAAAAAAAAAACTAGAGTGTAGGAGAGGAATGCTGTCCTCTGAGAGGACCCACTCTCTCCCTTGAGATGTCCCTTTTTCCCCTTTCCCATCCCTTCTAATAAACTGGCTTTTACTCTAGTGACATGTCTGAAATCTTTCTGACTTGATCTCAAGAATCAGGGTTTGAAGCAGGGGACTTCATGCTGCCTTGTTATTTGAGCAGATTAATAAATTTGCCTATTTTGTTTCAAAGCATGTTTCAAGTGCATGAAAGACCACGAAAGTTAACATTTATTGAAACTTTGTACAGGTACTATGCTAAACCTCCAGATTAGTAATTGTCCTTGGACTTATTCTTGATATGGAGGACACTAGGCTCAGAAAAAAACGCACTGTGCAAGACCTCAGCTAATTAGTGGTCAAAATATCAAGGTCAAGCCTCTCCCTGGGTAAGGAGGAATACTGGAATGAGTAAGAAAGACTGGCTGAGGATCTGGATGCCTGTGTGAGCAGGTGCAGAGGTGAATGTTTCCTCCCAGCCTCAGAGGAGGAAATTCTCAGCAGCATCTCCCCAGGGTTGAAGGTGCACTTAGAAACTAACATGTACTTGGGGAGGCAGAGCACACACCATTGTGTGTGGCCAATAAAACCACAGATCAAAGGCGAGATTGAAGTTAGAGAAGAGCTAACCTGGGTTGCAGAGTAGGATTTCTCAATGGATGAGCCTGAAAGAAGAGTCAATCATTAATCATTAAGTGACTGTTTCCCCCCTCTCTCTCTGACCTGTCATTTTCTAAAGTCGCATTCTCCCTCCATTTTTTTTTAAATTTAAGTACTGAGGCTTGAACCCACAGGTCCTTTGCCACTGAGCTGTATCCCTTTTTATTTTTTAATTCAAGACAGGATTTCACCAAATTGCTTAGGGCCTCCCTAATTTGCTGATGTTGAACTCTAAATTGTGATTCTCTTGCTTTAGCCTCCCAAATTGCTGAGATTATAGGAGTGACTCACTGCACCTGGCGCTTTCCTTCAGTTTATCTTAAAGTCCAGGATCACTGGACCTGATAGATAAACTCCTAGCAAAGTAAATAGAGATTATTCCCTGGCTATCAAATGAAGATTGCTCCCCTCAAGCCCACAAACTGAGAAGGCTCTGCTTACTGTGCAAATTTCACAGCTCTTGCCTGTGTTCTTTCCATCTTATAAACCCAAAGCTACTACTGACACCCCAAAGACTGACCTTAGATCTGTCTTCCTGATGTGGCACACTGAAATTAAAGTTCCTTTAATTCCATCAACCTCTATGGCTGTTTTTCCTTTGAGATGAGTGACTGAACCTAGTCAGTGGGTACCCTAGAGTCAGTTTTTTATTCTGGGACGCTGGTAAGGAGTCCAAGGGGGACAAGTGGTTTTCTAGCAGAAAGCCAAGTAGAGAGCATTCACACTCTTAGCAAGAAAGTACAACAACCCTCTCTCCCTTCTGGAATCCAATCTCTTGGCAGGGGCCATTTTGTAGGGAAAGGGGAGAAATTCCTTGTGTATCTCTGGGGAGGGCAGTGATTACAGAGTTGAGGGAAGGACTCTAGTTTCTCCACATCTTCTCAAATCCTTCCTCATTCTCTCCAGCTAAGCAAAGAATCACGTAGAAGTAGTACTGTCTCCGGACTCCAGTGTGATTGCTGCCCTTAAATCCCTTCTACCAGAAATTCTGGAGTTGCCTTTATTCCCCAGATAGCTGAAGATGTTCCAATTAGCTAATAATAGCTGTCATTATTTACTAAGTACTTATGATGTGCCCTCCATGTACTAAGCACTTAATCTTTCACCCCTGCTCCCTAACCCTGCAAATAAGAACTCCTATGACCTGACTGCTTTCATTACCCTCAATTTACAAAGGATGGCCTGAGGCTCAGTGTAACTGATCAAGGATCACAAGATTTCAATCACTGTCAGTCTGATACCAAAGTCAGTGTTTATACCATTTTTCTCCTATCCTTCCATCTACCTCTAAATAATAGTTATATAGCCAACATTCCAGAAGAACATATCTGTTGGGCAAGCATAAGGGGATGAGTGATAGGTAGCAGCCCAGAGATTTCAGGTGTCCTCGGCATCATCGCCATTGTTCAGTGGGATCTTACATGCGACCGAAAGGCTTGGTTGCCAACCTGTGGTGCTATTGGGAGGTGGAACTGTGAGGGAGAAAGTTTACTGGGGGCATGTCCCTGAAAGGGATATTGGGATCCAACTCCCCCTCTCTCTTTTCCTGTGTCCCCCTCTCTCCTTTCCTGTCTTGCTCTTTCCCAATCACCAAGATGTAAGCAACTTTGCTCTACCCACATGCAGCCCAGCATAACGTTCTGCCTCACTGCAGGCCCAAAGCAACAGGGTCAATCAAGCAAGCGACTATAAACTGAAACTGTGAGTCAAAATAATTTTTTTCTCCTTCTAAGTTATCTTAGGTATTTTGTTACGCATAGCGATGCAAAACCAGCACAACTATTAAAGTGTTTATATGCTTAGGAAATTTTCATACTTTAAGAGCATTGTCACTTACTCTTAAAATTTGATGATTCATGTCTGCATAAAGTTAAAACAGGAATATAAAAATAAGCAAGAATATCCTATTAGCTTGAATACCTGATTGTGACAAATTGATTTGTATTTCCAAATTAATCTGAGTCACTTTAATTTACATAGAAAAATAAAATAAATCCTGACCTGAAGGAGTGCCTTTAATTATGTTACAAATTTTAAGGGAATTCTCGAAGACTTTTTAATACCAGCTGTATTAGTTATAATAAATCAGCGAGGTAAAATCAGTAAGTTAAATATCACATACCAGGGAATAAAATTAATCTCCTATAACAAACCCTTCTTACCGATTAATGAATAATGTTCTACAACAAACATTCTAAAAGAATTTCTAGTTTTCTGGATCACACATTCATGATCTCAAGGATACTTTCCAAACACATCTTTTGATGTAGAAAAAGAAACTTGGTCCTTTTAGTAAGCAGCTATAAAACTCAGATTTATGACATTTAGATTGAGAATTCGTATTGGTAAAATTTTAAATTCTCAACAACTGTCTACACAAATATTAATTCTTTGTTGTTTTTGTGGTACTCAGGGGATCGAATTCAGGGCCCTGAGCATGCTAGGCAAGCACTCTACCAATGAGCCACATTCCCAACCCACAAATATTAATTCTTTTTTTTTTTTTTTAAAGAGAGAGGGACAGTGAGAGAGACAGAGAAAGGGAGAAACAACTTTATTTAGTTTTTTCACATGGCCTTAGTTGCTCCAACACTCAGTTGTATACGTGGTGCTGGGGTTTGAACCCGGGTCCTCGTGCTTGCCAGGCAAGCGCCGAAACCACTGAGCCACCGCTCCAGCCCCCAAAGATTAATTCTTAATCCATTGTTTTACATTATCAAATGCATTTGCCTCAATAGCTTTATGAACTCAATCTCTAAAAAAATTGTGAATTCTGATTTTAGTTTCAATCAAATCAATTGTATCTGGAGTCTCTAATCATGCCAGATAAACGGGAGTTTATTGCACATTTTTCTCATCAAAGGAACTCAAAACAAGAGGTTGGGAGACTATAGCAACAATAATCTCCAATTTGCACAACAGAGACTTCCTCTTGTAATAACAAAGGAATACATAATTTTGAGTTACAACATGAGGAAGAAAACCAATAAAAGGGGAACAAAATGTTAAATAGAAATTGGGACAATAAGCAGGTAAGGGAAAATTACAGGGTGAAGATAAGGGGGGGAGACAGGGAATCCAGAGAGTTTAGTTACCCATTTAGGGGTCTCTTGCTCTGGGAGCTTTTGCTACTTATTTTTTTTTAAGAGAGAAGGACAGAGAGAAAGAATCAATTTTTATTGAGTTTTTCACTTGGCTTTTAATGCTCTGAAACTTAGTTGTATACATGGGTGCTGGGATTTGAACCAGCAACACTTGTGCATGCTGGGCAAGCACTGTAACCGCTGAGCCACTGCTCCAGCCCCAGCTTTTGCTAGTTATGAAGAGGAGTAGTCTGGGGATGTAGCTGAGTGATAGTACTCTTTCCTAGCATATGTGAAGCCCTGGTTCAAACCTCAACACTGAGAAGAACAGCAACAACAACAAAAAAGATTGAGAAGTTTAGTTGATGGGGTGATGCTGTTGATAGCTCACAGACTAGAAGGAAAATGTTGAAACCCAGGGCCTACTTTGAGTAGAGATCTAAAAAAGCTACATTAGAAGTAAACCAGCTGTTAAAGGGCGAGGCTTATAACCCATCTTCAAATCATCTGTGAGGTCCAGGAAATCCCAATCCCTAATAGTAAATTTAGAAAATCCTGACCTCTGGTACCCCATGTGCCTGATAGAAGCAAATGAAACTTCTCTTGAAATAAGATAAATTACCTGAAGACTCAAATTATTTCACCAAAAATATTTTCCATATTTTTTGTTGGTGCTTTATACTTATACATAATGGTGGGATTTGTTGTTACATATTTGTTCGTGTACACAATACAATAAAATTTGACCAATATCTTTTCCCAGTATTTCCACTTCCAATGTTTCAAATATACCCTCTGGTACGCGGTCACAGATATCTAGACACATGAGCCAAGACATTAGGAACAAGAGCCAAGAGAAATAACAATCAATAGAAACAGACACATGGGAGCAGAACACAGTGGTACATGCCTGTAATCCCAACTACTCAGGAACCCAAGGCAGGAGGATTGAAAATTCAAGGCCAACCTGGGCAATTTAGCAAGGACCTCAAAATAAAATGGGATCAATAGATCCCATGTAGGTATTTTGTTTCTTTGTGTTTTTTTGTTTGTTTTTAAGACACTGAGAGAGAGAGACAGAGAGAATCAATTTTTATTGAGTTTTTCACATGGCTTTCATTGCTCTGACACTTAGTTGTGTACTTGGGTGCTGAGATTTGAACCAGTGTACTTGTGCATGCCGGGCAAGCACCGCAACCACCGAGCCACCACTCCAGCCCCCCCATGTAGGTGTTATTTTTTTACTATGTTCAAAGAAATAAAACACAAGATGGAAAATTTGGGTAGAGAACTGGAGTCAATAACAACTGGCAGAGTAAAATGAAAAAGAAGGAACCAGGAGCTGGAGCAGTGGCTCAGCACTTGGAGCACTTGCATGGCATGTGCAAGGACCTGGGTTCGAACTCCAGCACCACATACACAGGTGGATGTCAGAGAAACAGAAACCAGATGATTAAATAAAATTGATTCTCTCTCATTCTCTCCCTTTCTCTCTTAAAAAAAAAATAGAATCCAGAAATTCTAGAACTGAGAAACAAAACTGAAACTAGGAACTAAATGGATTTGAAAGAACAATTACAGCTGAAAAAAGAATTTGTGAAATAAAAGGAAAATATCCGTGAAGCATGCAGTGAAAGTAAGAGACATAAGAGAATACAATAAAAAGGTTAACCATTTGTTTGGGCACAGTACCGGAAGGGGAGAAGGGAGAATATAGCAGAGGAAATATCTGAAAAACTAATGGGTGACAATTTTTCTGAGACAACAGAAACCAACTCCAATTCAAGAAACACTGTGAACCACAAACAAAATAGATAAGAAAAATCAACACATATATTATTAATAAGAAAAGGTCAGGGGGCTGGAGCAGTTGCTCAGTGGTTAGAGCACTTGCCTGGCATACATGAGGACTGGGGTTCAAACCCCACCAAAACATGCACAACTAAGTGTCGAAGAAACAAAGGCCAGATGAATAAATAAATACAATTGATTAAAAGAAAGAAAGAAATAAAAGAAAAGGTGGGGCTGGAGCGGTGGCTCGGCAGTTATGGCACGTGTCTGGCATGCGCAAGTACACAGGTTCAAACCTCAGCACTGCATACACAATGAAGTATCAGAGCAACGCAGGCTACATGAAAAACTAAATAAAATTGATTCTCTCCCTCTCTCTCACTGTCCTTCTCTCTCTCTCTCTCTCTCTCTTAAGAGAGAGGGACAGTGAGAGAGACAGAGAAAGAGAGAAACAACTTTATTGAGTTTTTTACATGGCCTTCGTTGCTCTAACACTTAGTTGTGTACGTGGTGCTGGGGTTTGAACCCAGGTCCTCGTGCTCACCAGGCAAGCGCCGAAACCACTGAGCCACCGCTCCAACCCCACTGTCCTTCTCTCTTAAAAAGAAAAAGTAGGGGCTGGAGTGGTGGCTCAGCAGTTACAGCACTTGCCTTGCACACATGAATTTGCGAGTTCAAACTCCAGCACCACGTGCACAAAGAAGTGTCAGAGCAACGAAGGCCACATGATAAATTAAATAAAACTATTTTTTAAAGAATAGAAAAGAAAAAATAACTATCAATCTGGAGTGCTATACACATCAGAAATACATTTCAAAATGACACAAAAACTTTCATACAAAAACAGAAAAATTGCCACCAACAGCTCTTCCTAAAGGTTATTTTAAAAGATTTACTTCAGAAATAAAGTGAATGAGATAGAGAGTGTGATCTGCAATGCATTATAAAGAACAAAAAAAAAAGTGGTTTGTGGGTAAATGTGAATAAGTGTAATCTATAATGACAAAGTTAAAAAAGTTAGCCAACTACAAAGTTAGGGATCAGAGTCTGCAGACGAACACCCTCATATCTAAAGTAAACTGTAAATTCAGAGGTTTCTAAGACTTCTCCTACACTCAATAATTTGCCAGAAAGACTTAAAATACTCACTGAAAGCTGTTGAACACAATTGAAGTTATGATTTATTATAGTCAAAGGTCAAAGGTTAAATCAGCCAAGGGTAGAAATACGTAGTACTTTTAGGAAAGTACCAAACGGAGAACTTCTGATGTTGTCTTCTCCCCAGGGTTAGTTTCCAAGTATGGACTTTTGCCAACCAGGGCAGCTTACCCAAGCCTTGGTGTCCAAAATCTTTTTTTGGTTCCATCCCATAAGCACAGTTGACTGCCCAGGAGGATGATCCGTCTCCAGTTCCTCAGGGTGCATCCTGATGCCACATGATTCAAAGTCTTCGGCCCAAATTACATTTTGTTATCTAGCTGACCCAAGGCCTTCACTCAAACCAAAAATTCTCCCACCAGGAATGACTTTCCAAGGGCCTAGTAACCAACCACAGTGTGATATAAATATTTTGCATCTTTTTTTAAATTTTTTTTATTTATAATTGTACATGATGATGGGATTTGTTATCACATGTTCACAGATGCACACAGTGTGCAATATCATTTGGCCAACATCCCCCCAGTACTCCCTCACCTCCCTCCTCCCATCCCCTGGTACCTTCCCTCCTCTTTCTGGGTTATATATATTTTCTAATATACCCAAGTATAGTGACATAATTCTTATATGTATGAAGAACATTTTTTTTATATACGTGACAATAGTACATGCAATGATATACTTATAAAAGCTTGGAGTGTACCTTATTTTAAGACAGTTCTAGCATTTCCCCTTCTCCTCCCTTTCTCCCACCCCTCTGTTCTTTTTACATATATTTGACAATAGAATTGAACATTTACATTCTTGTAAAAGCGTGCAGGATAGCTTATTCCGATTCAGTCCCCTTCTTTCTTTTTTTTTCCCCCATGGGTCACTGAGGCTTTTTATTTTGCACACGAAACCACTGGGGACCTTGCCCAAGGCCACCTTGGAGGTTACACTGGAGGTGCACGTGGCTCTGGACACTTGGTGGGAAGCAAGGTGAGGAAAACTATGATTTGGGCAAGTCACATGATTACCGAGCTGGGGTTTCCAACAGGGCTCCAGGTGTCACTCAGTTTCTGCACAGAGTCTAAGGAAGCAGTGGCTGGAGCAGGGAGCTAACTACCAAAGGCCCCGGCAGGCTCTGGTGGTCAGGGGACCTCAGGGACCAGCTGGAGACAGGCTCAGGCCTGGCCTCCCCCAGCTTACTTGGCCAGGGAGTTTCTGAAGTTCCTGCCGGCAAACTTGGCCTTGATGCCCAGCTCCTCTTCAATTCTGAGGAGCTGGTTGTACTTGGCCAGGCGCTCGGATCGGCAAGGTGTGCCAGTCTTGATCTGCCCAGTGCAGAGCCCCACCACCAGGTCAGCAATGAAGGTGTCCTCAGTCTCTCCAGAGCGATGAGACACCATGACGCCCCAGCCATTAGACTGAGCCAGCTTGCACCCCTGCAGGGACTCGGTCACCGAGCCGATCTGGTTGACTTTGAGCAAGAGGCAGTTGCAGGACTTCTCCCCCATAGCCTTGGCAATCCATTTGGGGTTGGTCACGGTCAAATCATCGCCCACCTCCTGGATGCCTGCACTACCCGTGAACTTCTGCCAAGCTTCCCAGTCATCCTGGTCAAAGGGGTCTTCGATAGACACCACTGGGTAGTCCCTGATGAAAGACTTGTACAGGTTGGCCAGCTGGTCAAGTGTGATGTACCTGCTGGCATCGTCAGGAGACTTGAAGTCCAGGTCATATTTGCTGGATCTGTAGAATTCAGAGGCAGCCACATCCATACCAATGACAACCTTGGCAGTGTAGCCAGCCTTCCCGATTGCATTTTTCAGCAGCTCCAGGGCTCCTTTATTCTCTAGGATGTTGGGAGCAAACCCGCCCTCGTCACCCACATTGGAGGTGTCTTTCATGTATTTCTCCTTGATGATGTTCTTCAGGTTGTAGTAGACCTCTGCTCTGATGCACATGGCCTCCTTGAAGCTCGATGCACCCACGGGGAGGATCATGAACTCCTGCATGGCCAACTTGTTACCAGCGTGAGAGCCGCCGTTGATCACATTGAAGGATGGAGCTGGCAGGATGACTTCAGAGTTGCCAGCCAAGTTGATGATGTGGCGATACAGCGGCACCCCCTTCTCCACAGCACCAGCTTTGCAGACAGCAAGGGACACACCCAGGATAGCACTTGCAACAAACTTGGGTTTGTTTTCTGATCTGATCCATCTCGATCATCAGTTTTTCAATCTTCTCCTGCTCCATGACATTCAGTTTCTTGCTAACCAGGGCATGTGCAATAGTTTTATTGATGTGCTCAACAGCCTTTGAGACACCCTTTCCCATGTAGTGAGTCTTATCATTGTCCTGGAGCTCTAGGGCCTCATAGATACCAGTTGAGGCCCCACTGGGCATAGCAGCTCGGAAGAGGCATTTTGAGGTGCAGAGATCAACCTCCACCGTGGGATTCCCACAGTAGTCAAAGATCTCTCTGGCATGGATCTTGAGAACACACATGGTGAATGCCTGGCTACCAGAGCTTGTTGCCCAAGAGGGAAGAGGAGGCTGATACAGACCCCGAGAAGAGCGCTAAGCAGACGTCGTGCACACGTCCCAAGGCTCCGAGCTGCTCTAAAAGAACCCCCCTTCCTTCTACTGGTCTTTCTGTTGTTTACTAAATGGCTTCTTTCTTTCTTTCTTTCTTTCTTTCTTTCTTTCTTTCTTTCTTTCTTTCTTTCTTTCTTTCTTCTTTCTACTTGTGTTTAAATCCTGGGCCTCACACATGCTAGGAAGGCTGTCTACCACTGATCTGCATTCCCATCCCTTTTTATTTTGGAGACAGGGTATCTCACAGAGTTGCACAGGCTGGTCTTGAACATGCGATTCTCCTGCCTTGACCTCCTGAGTAGCTGCGATTATAGGCATGCACCACTTCACCTAGCTGGTTAAATCCTTTTCTACATTAACATCTAATAGGTTTTTAAAAACTTCACCAACGTGGCAGTCCCCTGAATCTTTGTAGGGCTTATACTCCACCTTCTGTCATGTATGTGCCTTACCCTTTTCTTGCTCAATGGGCCACATTAGCATGACGTCATCAACATAGTGCTCCAGTGTGATATTCTGCAGGATGCCTGGACAATCAGAGATCCTTCAGACCCATACTGTCTAATGTGGTAGCTACTAGCCTGTGGCTATTGAGCACTTGAAATGGGGCTAACTGAATTAAGACATGATATACACTTATGCCTTTGCCACTCCATGCACTCTAACCTGACAGCTTCCTGCTACTTATGCTTGTGGTTCTTCGTGGGCTTCCTCTACTACCTGACTTGTGCCTGGAGCAGGTTGGAAGTACTAGAGAGCTAACAAACACAGGTCAGATTGAAAAAAAAAAAGGATGTAAATATATCTCACTTATATTTTTTTCTTTTTAAAGAGAGAGAGAGGGACAGTGAGAGAGAGGAAGAGAAAGAATCAATTTAATTTAATTTTTATGTGGCTTTCATTGTTCCAATACTTAATTGTGTACGTGGTGCTGGGGTTTGAACCCGTGTCCTTGTGCATGCCAGGCAAGTTCTGAGCCACCACTCCAGCCCCTCATATTTTCATATTGATTAAAATGTCTGTACATTGTCCCAGTTCTTGAGGAACTAACCAGAGTGGATTGGTCGCTGACTTGTGTCAAGACACCATAACCCTTCACCCTAAGCACAGCAGCGCATGAGGTTTGGAGTCTTCTGGTTTCAGTTGGTCTTATCTTAGATGTCATCACATACACCTTGGAAATTTTGAGCTCAGTTAGCCTGAAAAAATGACCTCATGTCTTTTCAGGGAAAGGATTGGAGAAATATTTATTATATATCCTTGGCATAGTCTTGTGAGGTCCTTCCTAAGGGGACCTGCCTTCATTTTCAAACAATGTGCTCAGGCCTGTGAACTGACATCTGGAAACTTGGGAAGGAATATGATTTTTCACAGTGACAGTTCATTTTTGCTCATGAACTCTTGATTAAAAAAATATTCTATAAATCAAGCATGCCCTAGCTGGTTGTCCAATTTTTCTCCCCATTTGGGAACACCATGATCCATTAGCCATATTCCAGATCCCTACGGGTCAAAAAATCCAGATGTGTGGTCTCTTGCTTCCCAATACAGGATGAATATACTTTATGCAAAACGGTTGGGACCAGAAATGTTTGGATTCAGGATTTTATCAGATTTTGAAATATTTGCATATATACAATGGAATATCTTGGAGATGGGACTTAAGTCTAAACATGAAATTTTATTCATATCTTTTTTTTGGGGGGTAGTATGAAGGATTGAACCCAGAGGCATTCAACCTTTAACCCATATCCCTAGCCCTTTTTATATTTTATTTTGAGACAGGGTCTTGCTAAGTTGCTTAAGGCCTCACTAAATTGCTGAGACTGGCTTTGAACTTGTGATCCTCCTGCCTCAAGCTCCTAAGCTGCTGGGATTTTATTCATGTCTTACACACATAATAAGATAATTTGGGGCAATATTTTTTAGTATGCCTGCATTTTAACTGTGACCAACCATGTGAGGTCAAGATTGGAAAATTTTCCTCTTGTGAGGATATGGTGAGTCTCTCCCCAGGGCCTTGTGATTCCAGAATCCCATAATTCCCCTTGGTGATGGCACCTCTCAGTGTTCACTCAGCCATCAGGCCTTTCACAGATGCCAGTGTCCTCTGATGGCTTCTCAGGTCTTGCAAGTAAATTAGTTCTAACATTCCTACCTCCTAAAACCTGACCTCTTTCTTAAAACAGTGTCAAAAAAGTTCTGTAAATACCTTCCTCATTAACTATAGGCCAAGTTCTATCCTAACAATGTATTAGGACCAGTTCTGCATGTTCTGGCCATAGTGCTAGATCTTGGTTGTGAAAAAAAAAAAAACGCCCCCAGATGAGGCACCAGGCTTATATTCCAACCCATACAGTCCAAGAGTTTCAAAAGCAAACTTCACACATGAATCCCTGATTTCTTACATAAACAGCTCACAGAAATAAAGGTCTTCTTCCTTTTTTTTTTTTGGTACCAAGTGTTGAATTGAACCCAGGGGTGCTTAACTATGGAGACACATCTCCAACCCTTTTTATTTTTATTTAGAGACAGGGTCACTCTAGGTTGCTTTTGGCCTCATTAAATTGCTGAGACTGGCTCTGAACTTGTGATCCTCCTGCCTCAGCCTCTGGAGCTGCTGGGATTACAGGAGTGCATCACCATACCTGGCAGCCAGTCAGGGCCTTCTTTGATAAGTGTGATATTTTCTACCGTAGCAGAGACACTTCTTTGCTTAAGTTGCACTGGAACTAGAAACAATCAGGAGGGGAGAGCTTATCTCCTGCAGACTTAGTGGCATTTTGCATACCATCTGTCTCCTCTGGGGAGAAAGAGGAGGCTGGAGGAGCCTAAAGGTTCAAAATTTTCGGGTTTATCCACCTCATTGTTCCCATTTCACATTTCAGAGTCCCATTCATTCACCAGGGCACTAGCTTTGACCAGGAGCCTGGTTAAGATTATACATTCTGTCTCATTTTCAACTCTATTGCTTTTATTTTGACTGGGAATTGAACTTAGGAGCACTTCACCACCAAGATACATCCCCAGTCCTTTTTATTTTTTATTTTGAGGCAGGGTCTCACTAAGTCTCCCAGGCTGGCCTCGAACTTGCAATCTTGATTCACCACTAGGCTTATAGGTATATACCACTGTGCCCAGCTTAACTCTTTGGCTCTTACAGTGAGATTCTGAATCTGATCTTCAGCAGTCTTTCTGCAATTGCTTCTTAAATTCTGCCAGAGATGGGGATATAGCTCAGTTGTAAAATGTGTGTTGAATATGCATGAGATCCTGGCTTCAATCCCCAGCTCCAAAAAAAGAAAGGCTGCCAAAGGAGCCCTGTGGCTTTCACAGAATGACTGGCCTCACATTTTCCTTTATCAACTAGAAGTCAATCCTTAAAATTAACACTGCCTCCTATCTTAGTCTGTTCAGACTGCTACAACAAAATACCGCAGGCCAAGTGACTTATAAACGACAGATTTCCGCGGTTTTGGAGGCCAAAGTCCAAAACCAGGTTGCCCAGAGATTTGGTACCTGGTAAGGGTCACTTTCTAGCTCATAGATGACACCTGCTTGCTGAGGGCTCACATGGTAAGGGGAAAGGACCTCTCAGGGACCTCCTTTAGAGTCCCATTTCTGAGGGCACTATCCTCATGACCTCCTTCTCTCCCAAAGGCTCCACCTCCTAAGACATCATAGGATGGTTAGTGCTTCAACACATGAATTTCAGGGCAAGCTTTCAGACCACAGCACTTCTGCACAATTTAAGTGCCACAGCTGCCACCTATCCCTAACCTTCATCTCAATTAATCATAATATATACCACAAGGAATCTCACTTTTATGCATATGTAGAAAGCACCAATCAAAAATAAATTAATGAGGGAGCTGGAGCGGTGGCTCATCCGTTATAGCATTTGCCTGGCACAAACAAGGATGTGGGTTCAAACCCCAGCGCCAAATACACAATGAAGTGTCAGAGCAACAAAAACCACATGTAAAACTAAATAAAAAATTGATTCTCTCTCTCCTCCCCCCTTTAAAAATAAATAAGTAAGGGGCTAGAGTGATGGCTCAGCAGTATCATGCTTGCCTGGCATGTGTGAGGACCTGGGCTTGAACCCCAGCACCACATACACAGCTAAGCGTCAGAGCAACAAAAACCAGATGAAAAACTAAATAAAAAATTATTCTCCCTTTCTCTCTCACTCTCCCTCTCTCTCTTTAAAAAATATAATAATGAACAAGTGAAAGGAAGATCAGTAGAGTAGAGGAAAGAGAATCGGGAGAGGGAGGAGTCAGGGGAAATGGGGCATCAGGAACTGAAATGGAATAAATCAAATTCCATGCATGTATGATTTTATCAAAATGGACCCAGCTTCCATGTATAACTATAATGCTCTAATAAAAATTAATCATAACTGAAAGCCTGATTACTTTTTTTTTTTAAAGAAAGAGGGGACAGGGATATATAGAGAAAGACAGAAGCAATTTTATTTAGTTTTTCATGTGACTTTCATTCCTCGGATACTTCATTGTGTATGTGGTGCTTGGGTTTGAACTCATGTACTTGCTCATGCCCCTGCTCCAGCCCCTCCTGATTACTTTTTTTTTTTTTTTATTTAACGAGAGGTACAGTGAGAGAGAGAGAGAGAAATAATTTTTATTTAGTTTTTCATGTGGCCTTTGCTGCTCTGAGACTTCGTCATGTACCTGGTGCTGGGGTTCAGACTCACATACTCGAGCATGCCGGGCAAGCACCGAAACCGCTGAGCCACCGCTCCAGGGCCCCCCCCCCATTACTTTTGATGCTACTGCTTGCAAGAGATTATTTGTATTTCTACTGACTAACAGTAATAATAGTCTTTTTGTTGTCATACTGGCTGCTATGGTCTAAATGGATGGAATTAACACTCCTATAAAAGAGGCCACAGAGAGATCCCTTACATTTTCAATAAGAGGAAACAGCAGCAGGGCACCCTCTATATCCCAGAGACAGGCCCCTCCACAGACACAATCTGCCAGGGTCTTGATCTTGGACCCCTCAGCTTCCAGAACCAAGAAACAAATTTTTGTTAACTATGAACAATATAGTCCTTGGTATTTGGTCATAGTAGCCTAAAACACTGGTGACTAAACTCAGACATTGGTGAATGTAACACCCAAATCCTAATCCTGTTTTAGGGCTCCCCAATGCTTAAGTGTCTTGGTGTTCCAGAGAGCAAAACCTAAGACAGAGGGTTCATAGCAAGGCACATGTTAACGAGCAAAGTCTCAGAGAGCAGAAAGGAGAAATAAGGGTAGTGAATCAGGGAAGGATGGAGACATACCCCAAAGACTATGATATTGAGTTGGCCACTTCCAAGTATAAAGGATTGCTAGATCTATAGGATTTGTCCTCAAGAACCTGTATAAATCTGGGCACAGTGGTGCACACCGGTAATGCCAGCGACTTGGGAGGCTGAAGCAGGAGGATCACAAGTTCGAGGCAAGCCTCAGCAAGTTAGAAAGGCCCTAAGCAACTTAGCGTAACCTTGTCGCAAAATGAAAAATTAAAAGGGCTGGGGATGCGGCTCAGTAGTTAAGGACTCCTGGGTTCAGTCCCTGGTGCCAAAACCAAAGCAGACCTGTATAAACTGGGAAGTGTTTATCTGCCAGCACCCATTGAACAATGATTTACCCCGAAGGGCATTAATTGCAATCCAGGGCTGCTAATATGACCTCATGACCTGATCAATATGGAAGCCCAGAAAAAGGGAAGGAGGTGAGGTGAAGCCATCCAGAAGACATCCAGAGCCAATAGCAAGCTGGAACCAGAGCCAGATGAGACCGAGAGAGGAGACATAGGAAACAATGGGCAAATACTCCTCGTCCAGACCAGCAAGTTCAGAGTATCCATGAATGAAGTCAAGAGAATATGTTTGTAAGAATCACAAATTTGCATGGATCTAATCAATCTTTAGAGCCCAGGGGTTTGACCTGATCTTTAACATGCTGCTGGGAAACAGGTCTGAGAAGAAACTGAGTAAAAGGAATGCTAGAATCATCTGTCTTAGTCCTTGTGTTATTTTGTAAGGGACAGTTGAGTCCCATCAAACTAATCAGGAATGACTGATCCTCCAGACTCAATTAAGTTAGTGTTTATTGTCCTTGCATAGTCCTTTTCTCAGGATGTCTCACGTATTTCTCCAGAGAATGTTAGAATCAGTGATTGTCAAAGCTAGAAGGGATCTTAGCAATGGTCTCACATAATTAAGAATCAGAAAACTCAACCTTTCACAAAAAATAATAACAATGATGACCATCACAGTGATAGTACCAGCTGTCACTTTGAGCACCTGCTAGACGTACTTCTGTTCTTGCTGTTTTAACTTAATCCCTTCGATAGTTCTCATTTGGCAGATGCAAGAGTCTCAAATAGGCTTTGGTCTAATTAGTCTGGGTAATTCACAGTGAGCAGAAATTTAAAAAAGTGGACTCTAGGGACTGGAGCGGTGGCTCAGCAGTTTCATGCTTGCCTGGCATGTGCGAGGATGCGGGTTTGAACCCCAGTACCATGTACAAAATGAAGTGTTGGAGCAACCAAGCCCACATGAAAAACTAAATAAAACTGATTTTTCTTTTTTTTTTCCCTCTCTCTGACTCACTTTCTTTCTCTTAAAAAAATGTGGACTCTAAAGTTTGTTAGTTATTTTGTTTGCTTTTCCTCCCTAAAAGCAGATGTCTGAGCCTTATAATCCACCCTCTAACCCCTCCTTTACAACCCACGATCATTTTAAATGAATTTGGATGGTGTTTCAGCAATATTTCATTATTATCAGAATCAGTTCTGAGATTTTCCTTGTGAAGTGCACACTGTAAGGCAGATATTGTCCAAGGGACTTTTCATTTCATTAAACATAATGTTGCATTTAATCCTAACAACAACTTGGGATGGTAGATATTATTATTTGCTTCATTTTGTGAATGAGAAAAATGAGTCTTCCGAGAGGCTAAGCAAATTAATATCTTCCAGTGAATTAAAGGCAGAGCGGAAGATTAGAGTGCACTTTTGTCTCCAAAGTCCCTTTCTTTCTTTCTTTTTTAAGAGAGAGAGGGACAGTGGGGGTGAGGGATAAAGAGAGAGAGAGAGAGAGAGAGAAAGAGAGAGAGAGAGAAAGAGAGAGGCTCAGTTTTATTTAGTTTTTCATCTGGTTTTTGTTGCTCCGACACTTTTTTGTGAATGTGGTGGCTGTGGTTTGAACCCAAGTCCTCACACATGCCAGGCAAGTGCCGTAATCACTGAGCCATTGATGCAGCTCCCCCTGCCCTTTTTTAAAGAGAAAGGGACAGTGAGAGAGAGAGAGAAAGAGAGAATTAATTTTATTAAATTTTTCATTTGGCTTTCATTGCTCTCACACTTCATTGCATACGTGTGGTGCTGGGTTTCGAACTCATGTACTCATGCAGGCCAGGCAGGCACTGCAACTGCTGAGTCACCACTCCAGACCCCCAAAGTCCCTTTCTTTATATCATACTGCGCAAAGATTTGGTTTGGCAAATCTGATGGGTTAATGAAGCTTTGCCCTTGGGTAAGGGACTGACCTTTGATGAATGACATCTGTAAAATAGAAAAAATCACATACCTCCTAGGGCGTTGTTCCATATAAAAATAGTATGTAGGAAGTACCTAGGACAGAGGTTGGCCTTCACGGAGGTATTCAACAGATGGGAGATGCTATTTCTGTTATTGTTGCAATGGTTTTATAGTTTTGATTATCTATTTATATTGAAGGTATAACACTACCACCCCATCTCCCACTGCTCTGGGCACTAAGGCAGATACATGGAAGATTAGGTCCTGCTGAAGCCCTTAAGAAGTGCAGACTAGGGGCTGGAGCCATTGTGGTGCTTGCCTGGCATGCACAAGAACCTGAGCTCAAATCCCAGCACCTCGTATACAACAGAGAGTCAGAGCAATGAAAGCCACATGAAAAACTAAGTAAAATTGATTCTCTCTTTCTCTCTCTCTCACTATCACTGTCCCTCTCCCTCTTAAAAAAAAAAAAAGTGCAGACTAGAGGCTAAAGAGGTGGCTCAGTGGTACAGTGCTTTCCTGCCTGGCTTGTGTGAGGACCCAGGTTCAAACCCCAGCACCACATATACAACTAAGTCTCAGAAAAACAAAAACCAGCTGAAAATACAAATAAAATTGATTTTCTCCTTTAAAAAAAACTCACTTTACATAAAAATTAACATAAATTTGTTTCATATTAAAAAAAGAAGTGCAGACTAAGCTGGGTGTGGTGGTGACACAGTCCTCTAATCACAGTGGCTCTGGAGGCTGAGGCAGGAGGATCGAAAGTTCAAGGCCATCCTCAGCAACTTGGTGAGGCCCTAAGAAATTTAGGGAGACTCTGTCTGTCTCAAAATTTAAAAGGGTGGGGGATGTAGCTCAGTGGTTGAGCACCACTGGGTTCAATCCCCAGTACCCAAAAAAAAGGAAAAAGTGCCTACTAGTGGAGGAAGGGCAGATAACCTGAATGTAGAACTCTGCTCAGAGGATCTGAGGGATGGGAAGAATGCAGAACTATCCCTTGCACTAATAATAATACAAGAGTATTCAGGATAGTTTCTCCACTCTTCTAATTCCGTTCTTCAGGACCCAGCCTAATATCCACCTCCTGCAGGAAGTCTTCCCTGACTGACTAACCTATTCCTTGTTGACTTAAACTGCTTCTAAATTGTCCTACTGAGAGTAAAGCAGCTATCAGTTGTTGGATATTTACTATGTGCAAGGCACCCTTTATGACTTAATCTCAAAACTTTGTTACACTTTTGAAGGACAGGTATTTAAAATTTAATTTTATAGGTGTGAAAACTTTGCGAAGTTCCTGCAGCTGATCAGCAACAGAGCCAGAATTCCAACTTAGATTTGGGTGATTTCAAAGGAGGAATTGGCTAACTAAGGGCAATGGGCCAAACCTAGCCAGGCATTGTCTACTTTTGTAAATAAAGTGATGTTGGAATATAGTCACAACCTAGTCACCAAGTCTATTGCCATGGCTGTTACTCTTAAGCTGGTTTCATGAGGGATAAGGGTGGGTAATTGAGGGGGGGTGCTTGGGGGTAAATCTAATTTTCAGAATTTATATATATATTATATGATTTCATTAGAAGCTTGTTTGATTGTTCAACAAATAAATTTCTGAATTAAAAAAAGCTGGTTTTGTGCTTTTCTGGGGCTGCTACGTCAGAAAAGATTAATTAGGTTAAGCTGCAGTAACAACTACACTTCAAAGCTTCGGTCACTTAAGACAGTGAAGGTTTATTTCTCACTTGTCTTATATTTCTGACAAAGGTACAGAGAGAGCCCTGCTTATTGTGCAGTTTAAGGACACAAGGGGAGAGTGACTCTATCACAAAGGGAAAGAGACATGGTGAACATGTACTAGGTCTCGGAACTTCCAGACATTTCATCTACCAAAGCAAGTTATGTACCTAAGCCCAACTTCAAAGGTATCTTCCAAGATGAAATTTCTTTCTTTTTTTTTTTATAATTTTTATTTAGTTTTTCACATGACCTTCGTTGCTCCGAGTCTTTGCTGTGTATGTGGTGCTGGGGTTTGAACTCGCATACTTGTGCATGCCGGGCAAGCACCGTAACCACTGCTCCAGCCCTCAAAGATGAAATTTCAATGAAGCAGGGAAATCTTATCTGGCATGAGCCTGAAAAAAAAAAAGGAAAGAAAGTATAGATGTGATTGGCTCTAATAACCACCACATACCTCATACATATCTCCCTTGGGCAGCCCTTTTCTCTCTCTCATCTGAGAGTCAGTGAACTGAGAACCCCCATCTCATAAAGTCATGTTATTCTTTTCTCACTCCCTCTCTTCCTTCCTTCCTTCCTTTCGCAAGAACTTGTTATGTTGTCCAGGTTGACCTTGAAATCCTGGGCTCGAACTTCCTGCCTCAGCCTTCTGAGTAGCTGGGACACCACACCCTACAACCACTGTGATGTCTGACTGCATCCTCTCTCTATTTTGTTAATTTTATTATATTTCATGTGAGGAATTTTCGGGAAGTTGGTGCTTCAGTGTTTACCTGGGTCTACTTTTCTTGCTTAATTTTAAGAGTCATGCTGCAAAAGCAGGAGTTTTATGTAATGTCGTTTCAAGTCCTGACCAAGAAACTCATTTTTAAGAAACACCTGGGGGCTGGAACAGTGGCTCAGCGGTGATGGCGCTTGCTTGGCACGCATGAGAATGTGGGTTCGAACCTCTCTCCACCACACACACAACGAGGGTCGGAGCAATGAAAGCCACATGAAAAACTAAATAAAACTGATGTTTCTTTCTCTTGGACAATGATCCTTTCTCTTAAAAAAAAAAAAAGAAAAGTAAAGAAAGAAAGAAGGAGCAAGCCAGGCACAGAGGCAGATACCCATAGTTCCAGTTACTTGGGAGAGTGAGGAAGGAGGATTACTTGAGTCCAGGAATTTGGAAGCAGCCTGAACAACATAGGAAAAAAGAAGGAGGAGGAGGAGGAGGAGAAGAAGAAGAAGAAGAAGGAG
>PVKS010003056.1:0-83467 GCA_004027875.1 Aplodontia rufa
GGAGGAGGAGGAAAAAGCCTCTAGTGAGAGGGGGCAGAGGGGGAGGAGGAAAAGGCCTCTAGTGAGAGGGAGGAAATAAAGTGTTGGAAAACTCAGGACCAGTGGGTCTACTTCATTCCCAGTCAACAGCCAATTGAGAGCTCTCCGGTTCCTGCCGGCTGGGACCGGACACTTCTTCCTCAGTCTCCCAGTAGTTGGGATTTTATGGGTGGGCCCTACCATTTGTATCTGATGCAGGGTTTTTGAGATGAGGCCGGATTCTCCGCTCCCGCTGGTGAATGGAGTCTGGGCCGCTACAGATTCCAGCAGCCAAAACAGCCCGCTTCTAGTGTTTGCAGCCATTCCCAGTTAAAACTGGGAATTTGGGCTGGCTGCAGGTGTCTGCAGCCGAAAGTGTTAGCAGCTCTCCAGCTAAAAGCTGGGTGTTGCAGCTCTTGGTGTGGTGGAAATTCATCCCAGGAATTCGGCGCCAATCTCCTGGGTTCTTGTCTCATGAATTTGAAGAATAAAATCCACAGACAACCAGGGAAGGAGGACTAAAAGGAGTAGGATTTATTTAGCAAGAGCAGAGACTCTGCAAAGCAGAGGGGCACCTGGAAGCAGGACACCATCTAATGGAGGTTAGACCAGGGGTTATATAGATTTGGGGTATGAGCAAAATTAACATTCATGGAAAGCAGGCATTGAGAAATGCATCAACCCCATTGGTTAAATCTATGTAAAACAGGCATTGAAACTGGTCAAGAGCACCATTGGTTAAAGCAAAAGATGGCAAAAACTTCCTAGTATCCACCTGTGACCACCCCCATCTTAGTCAGGGACTAGGGTGAGCCTCAAGGTCTTTTTGCTTTGGAAGGCCCTGAGCATGCCCTGTCAATCACTCTCTGCCTCTACCAGCTAGCTCTTGGATAGGGGCCCTCTGTCCTGACTACCTAGCCATTTCACTGTCTCTCCTAATCTGTCTCATTCCCCCCTCTGAAGAAGTATCCCTAACTGCCGTTAGGGGGAAAAAGGGAAAAAATGGGTGATGACCATTCTGGCTACTTCCTGCTGATATGGGGATGGCAGTCAGGGACCTTTCCCCAGAGGCCTATCTATCTAAAAGGGCCCTTCAGCAGAGCTTGGTTGCAGATTTCTACAGCTTGGTTGTAGATTCCATGTTCAATGGCATCTTGGCAGGTGACTGGGCAAGGCCTTCATCAGGCAGGGAAAATGTTAACAGGATAAACAAGACAGCAAAGCATTAGTTTTTAAACTGTTAGCGCAAAAGCAATCATAATTAGCCATTCCCTGAAAAGTATGAAGACAGTGACTTTAAATCTTCTGTGGGGGCTATTTATGACTTTGGAAATATTAGTAAAGTTGTTAAAAACATAGCATTTAGTCCCACGTGATTCTGTAGGTCCATGTAGGCCTGAGGTTTGGTTAGACTCTCCTGCCAGGTGTTTAAGACCAACTTGACCAAAAATGATCTTGTTCCTATCTATTGCTCCAAGTCAGCTGAAATTTGCCAGGGTCATTCTTGGCGAACTTGTGAAAAGCCTCTTGGCTCCACCAGTTGTGTCATCTGCCAGGAGCACCAGGGTCTTGCTGACCACATGTGGCTTCCCTTGGAAGCATCTGGGACATTGTCCTTCAATGATTATCCTCTTTGCAGAATGTCCACTGGTTGGCCTCTTGTTCTCTACGGTCATCTGATCTCCCTGATCGGGAGGTCTTGTGTTGGCGACTGAGGCCAACATGCCACCTGGCCGGATGCTAGAGAAAAGAATTGGTGGTAAACAACTCTAAGAGGCCCAGCTGGTTTGTAATTGGTAAACTGCCTGACCGAGTGACTAAGCTAATTGGCTCATTTGTTACAATTGGTTAAATGTGTTTGCACTGTACCCCTATTGGTTGTTGTAATGGATAATTAGAGTAGCGACTAGTCAGGGTAGAAGCTAAGTAGAAGCGGGAAGCAGCGAAGAAGAAACAGCAGCAGCAGAGACGGGGGAGAGATCAGCAGCTGTAGAAGATGCAGGTAGTAGCCTCGGCCCCAGAAATAGGGATTCTAGTACAGCAATAGAAACGGGGACTCTAAATGTGAAGAGCCTTGACTCTAGTGAAGAGGAAGGAGATGTAAAAGCCTCTAGTGAGAGAGAAGGCGGAGAAGGAAGCACTTGGAGGCCTTTAGCCATGGTGAAGGGAGAAATAAAGTGCTCAGAGAACTCAGGGCCTTTGGGTCTACTTCATTCCCAGTCACCCGCCGAAAGAGTCATCCGGTTCCTGCTGGCTGGGACCAGACAGTCTTGTTACCCTTGTGAAGCCTGTAGAAGTTTCATTGTCTCCCGAGTTTTGCTGACCAAACAGGGCAAGGGTCAAAATACTATTTTCCTTAACCCTTTAACTGTTCTTAACTGATTTTTTTGATTTGGTGTTAAACATCCGGCAGGCCACTTTCACCAGTCTTAAAGTGGACATACTAAGTCACAGTTTAATTAGGATCAATAACAGTGCTTGAAATTAGTAGTATATTTTATCTGTCCTGTAGGTGATAGCATGTCTTAACTCAGGTTCTTTTGTTAGAAGTAGTACTTCTGTAAAACACTAAGCAACAGTTTTAAAGAGTTGTAAGGAAAATACAATAAGGAATTAACAGGGGTAAATGAAGTTAATTTTACTTTGGAACCATAAGGTGAGAGGCTGAATCCTAGCTCAGGCGAGGTCAACCTCTTGACAAATATTAAATGTTTTAACTGATTGTCAATTATGTTCAACTTAATGTAACACATGAGCTTCTGAGATTTACCTTCCACAAACCTTCTGTGACTTACTTAGACGTTATATTTTTTTCATCCAGAAACACTTTTTTCTTTACCCAGGAACATTTCTTTTATTTTAATTTTCATATCAAAGCAAATGTCCATTCCTATAACCTTTTATATTTCTTTCCTACTTGTTGACCCTTTCTTAAATCTGCAGTTTGATACAATCCTAATGAAACTTTTATTGTTTCCAATTACTTAAAGGTGAGATTATTTAAGTCAAAGCAGTTGAAAAATACAAAATGAAATTGCCAAGAGAAACAGTACCAGTGATACAAGACTGATTTATAAATGCAACCTATGGGTTTAAAACAAATGTAAGCCAGATTAAAAATGAACAATGTTTAAAAGACAGCACTTGGTTAATTTGCCTGCCTTAGTTAGCTTGCCTGCCTTAAACTATGTAACACAGAAAAAAACTTAAAAATTTAATTTTGTATCCTTAGTCACACATGCCTAGAATGTCAAAAAATGATATCCTAAAATAATAGTTGTTTATTGAACCAGTTTTGGAACTATCATTTGAGACTTTAAAACAGATACAGATCCTAGATTTAGTTTCCCTAATATCGAGGTGATTTCTGATGTCTGTTAAGTGTTAAGCATACCAATGTTTTAAGAAAACTTGTTAACGAATTAGACTTTGCCCTATCAGTATCTCTTGCCCAGTTGCTGATTTTTCTGAATTTACATTTGGAAACAATTTTCAATCCCTCTTAAGGTGAAATACTTTGTTTCATAGTACTGAAGTTAAACCAGTTGAAACTTTTGCACTCCTTGTGTACCTGTTACACCTGTTAGAATCTTAATTTAACAGTTTTGCTTTCAGTGAAGATTCAGAGATGAAGTTTCTCCCATTTACCAACAACTTATTTAATAGACCCAAATATGTATTGCCTTATACAATTTAAGAAACCAAGAGCACCTGAATTTAATTAACAGCAGCAATGTTTCTTAGCATGCATAAAGATTAATCCCATTTATGTTATGTTACGTGTAAACCAGAATAAGCTATTTTTCCCTGTTGATGAACAAAGGCTGCTACATCAGTGAACCTGGGCTGATGGAGATGAACATCAGAACTCTCAGGCATCTGAACGAGAGGCCTAAGCAGCCTGACCCTTGGCCAGGATGGCTCAACTCCACTCTTGTCACCTGGCTGACCCCCCATCCTTACTCCCTTATTAGTAATAGACTTCTTCTAATGACTGCGCCCTGTCTCCTCAGGTTCACCTGAAGTGACATATGACCAAAGGCCCTTGCACCCTTACAGCCGCCTCCCAGGGAGCCAACACCCAAACCTTCCCCTCCCCACGTCGCCCCATAAGCAGCAGGAAGTAGCCAGATGGAAATCTACGCCCTATATCACCCAAAAGGTCGGGATGTTAAGCTGGCTGGGGGCGTGGCTTCAGGTAGCCCACACTTCACAGTATCTTGGACCCTGGCTGGGGGCGTGCCTTCAGCCAAGACACTGAGGCCATGCCTGCTGGCTAAGGGGCAGGGCAAAGGGCAACTTGCCCGCCAATTGGGATGCTGGCGGACAAGCTCCAATGGATTGATGGATCCACCAGCCAGTCTCCAAAGGATTAACCCCATCATGAACTTCCAGGTAGCCAGCAAAACCAGCTGGCGAAGGTTCAACGCCATTTTCCCTGCCTGCCATTCTGGCCACCTGCTGCTTCCCATGCCCGCCCTCATCATGGCGGTGCGGGTGAAATTGGCCCAAGAGCAACAAGTCCAATAAACATCTCCGCCTGAATTTACACCACTATCATTATCCTTTTTTCTGATTTTACAGTAGTCTGTGAAATTCTCGGGAAAAGCTTTTTTAGAAAACTTAGACCTTTGAATTTTCCATTTTTCTTTCTTGTGTCCATTTGAAGAGAAAACTCTGCAAGAAGTGAAATTCTTGGGCCTTCCAAGTCAGCTCCTTACCGGAGCATTACTCAAGGTCCCTTGTTTAAAAGTCTCCTTCATCTGATCTTCCTCAAAACATTAGCGACCATGTATTAAGGTTTGGCTAGGATTTGGGCAGGCTGGATTTAGTCACACATAACCCAAAACCACCTTTTTCTTTTTCCCTGGACGGAAAAATCCCTGCTGCGTTTACCCTCATTATAGAAGCACTGGTAACTGGGTTGGATATTAAGAGGCCAATAGAACAATGGGCCCCCCTGGCAAGTTCTAAGTCTTTCCTGATGACCATATTTGGCTTTCTAAAGTCCTTTCCTAACTGATGCATAAGAGGGATTAAGTTTAGAGCCAGGAGTTATCTCCCCATTTTAGATCTACACATTAACTATTAACTTAATAGATGGTGAAGGAGAATGGATAAAAATGTCATATCAAATTAAAAGACATATTGTTGTTTCTAGAAGGACCAGAGAATCTTTCCCTATAGTCTAGTGGAGCATAAACCAGCAAAACCAGAGGTCAGTGAAACAAAATTTAAGGCTAAGCTTTCTATCAGACAGACAAAAGGCAAAGTGACAGAGAAGATTAAAGTAGAGGCGAACTCGCTCACGCACTGGTAGATTAGTGGACAAGGCTCTGCCCCAGAGTCATCTCAGGTTTCAGCCTGAGGAGCATCTGAGTGAGGCCTGCCTCTATCATCGTGCGAGAAGCCATGAAAGGTTAAAGTGCAGATGGAGTTTCCACGTGTGGCCATCTCCAAGAGACCCAGTGTTCACACTGCAGAGTAGCCCCAGCCAGAGAACTAGGGTACCCTTAGTAGAGACCTCAGCTTCTCAATCAAGCAGACCTCCATGAAACGAAACTGGAGCAAGAGCAAACCAACATTCTCTCCGCCAAGGCGGGAGCGATTGATGAGTCTCATTCCAGCAAAGCCTGTCCCCTGGGTCTTAAGTCCGGCAGCCACGCTAGTCACTGTTAATTGGCTGGCAGGGTCCCGGTATTTTGATAGAGGTAAGGTGGACCCAATGGAGTATAGGACTCTCGGAAGAAAAACTGATAGAGCAACTGTTCGTTTTACTCACCCTTCCGAAGAGAATTCCCTGTCAGGGAACCAAAATGATGCAGGTTTTTGAGATGAGGCCGGATTCTCTGCTCACACTGGTGAATGGAGTCTGGGCCGCTACAGATTCCAGCAGCCAAAACAGCCCGCTTCTAGTGTTTGCAGCCATTCCCAGTTAAAACTGGGAATTTGGCTGGCTGCAGGGGTCCGCAGCCGATAGTGTTAGCAGCTCTCCAGCTAAAAGCTGGGTGTTGCAGCTCTTGGTGTGGTGGAAATTCATCGTGGAAATTCGGCGCCAATCTCCTGGGTTCTTGTCTCATGAATGTGAAGAATAAAATCCCAGACAACCATGGAAGGGGGAGTAAAAGGAGTAGGATTTATTTAGGAAGAAGAGCAGAGACTCTGCAAAGCAGAGGGGAACCTGGAAGCAGGACACCTTCTAATGGAGGTTAGGCCAGGGGTTATATAGATTTGGGGTATGAGCATAATTAACATTCATGCAAAGCAGGCATTGAGAAATGCATCGGCTCCATTGGTTAAAATCTATGTAAAACAGGCATTGAAACTGGTCAAGAGCACCATTGGTTAAAACAAAAGGTGGCAATAACTTACTAGTATCCACCTGTGACCACCCCCATCTTAGGGACTAGGGTGAGCCTCAAGGTCTTTTTGCATTTGAAGGCCCTGGGCAAGCCTCTGACCACCCCTATCTTAGTTGGGACAAAGGTGAGCCTCAAGGTCTTTTTGCATTTGAAGACCCTGAGCATGCCCTGTCAATCACTCTCTGCCTCTACCAGCTAGCTCTTGGATAGGGGCCCTCTGTCCTGACTACCTAGCTATTTCACTGACTCTCCTAATCTGTTTCATATCTGCTTTTGCCCTACCACCTATGTCAAAGTATAGAAAGTTTCTAGTAGTCCAGAAGATGCCTGGATACAACTTCCAGTAAAATCCCAATCAACAAAAGCAACTACTCTCCTGACTTTTATAAGTATTAAGTTTGCCTCTTTTTTGAAACTTATCCCAATGTAATCATATAGTGTTTTGCCTTCATTTCTGGCTTCTTTGGCTCAGTCTCATAGCTATGAGATTCATTTGTGACATTTGGTATAAATAACCTATCCTCCTGAGCCTCAGTTTCCTCATCTATAAAAACAGAATCCACCCCTGCATAATTGTTTTTAACCTTAAGGTAACCTGTTACAAACACTGATAATGGTGTCTGATTCTTAGTGAGCCATTCATTAAATTGTAGCTATTGTTACTATGACAATTATCCTTTAATCCTCCATTTTCAGTTTTGGGAAACTGGTCTTTTGAACAATTTTTGTATCTTAAATAGCTTTTAAAGCATTTAACTGTTCAGAGAAAGCTGTCTTCAGGACTGATATCTAGGTAATAATATGTTTAAATCAGTCTTATGTGAAACATCATTCAAATGAACAGAGGAGATTTAGCAGCATGCCCTATCACTTATCAGGTGAGAAAAAGAGTGTGAAAAACAATCACCTCTCACCTCTGTGAAAGCCTTTATATATTTTATATGTATAAAGGCTTTGTATTTTCTGGGAGGCCTCAATTGAGACATATCACAAATTGTCTCTGTGGTCAGACTTTTATTCCTAAAAAAAAAAAAAAAAAAAGTGGGGGGACAGAATAATAAAAATGATATTTTAATGACTTATTTTGGATCTCTTATTGCGGTCTGTGCAGATACTGTGACCCCTTTTAGGATTTCTCATTGGAGCTGACAAATGTGGAAAAACAAAAGCAGTAGTGCTTTTTGTTCTACTGAGTTTGAAATATCAATGATGTGCTACATAAGTGATCAGCAGCACTTAAAACAACTCAGGAGGGGCTGGAGCGGCAGGTACGGTGCTTGCCTGGCACGTATGAGTACACGGGTTCAAACCCCAGCACCCATGTGCACAGCTAAGTGTCAGCAATCAAATCCATGTGAAAAACTCAATAAAAGTTGATTCTCTCTTTCTCTCTCTCTCACTCACTCACTGTAAGGACTCAGTAAACTTTTTCTTATGTGGAGGAAATAGAGAAAACTTTAGTGACTTACATTATGTCTTTGCACTAATAATCTGAAAGAGGACAAATGTCCTGCATTCAATATCCACTCCTCTACAAACCAGAGAACTTCTTATACGTCATGCACTATATTGAGTCCTGGAGAAAAATCACAAATCAAATGAACACCTGCTCTTAAGGAACTTGGGATCCGGACAGAAAGAGACAAATACATGAACAAAAAGTTGCAATACAACTTGACAGAAGATGAAAGACCTGAGCAGGAAGAAGTTAACTCAACTTCCAGGAGATTTTCATATAAAAGCTATTTAAATTTAAAGTAGATCTTAAATTATGATTATGTGTTCAATGAGAGAAAGACAATGAGCTCCTAGTTTACAAAGTTTTACTGTATAAAATAGGTATGGGATAAAGGTCATGCCCCATGAATATGCTGAAATAGCTAGAGGCTCCAAAGGGGGAAAATATCAAATGATGAGAATTCTTATCAAGTTTCAGCGTTTTCTTACTAGTTCTATGCCTAGACAAAACAATGCCATGTCACTGATCTTGGTATCTTTACCAGTCAAGCATGAGGCATTAAATCCAATGAAGAGTTCCCAAAAGCTCAGACCATGACCACCTTTCTGTAAAAGAGTGTTCACCTGCAGAGCATTGTGTTAGAGGAAATCAGTCAGACTCAAAAAGTCAGAATCATATTTTTTCTCTCATATGAGGGAGCAAGAGAGAAAATGGGGATGTTGGGAGAAGAATCTCATGAAAACAAAAGGGAGAACATCAGGGTAGAGGAAGTGGATCAAAGAGGATGGCAGAAGGCAAGGAAGGTAATAGGGATGGAATTGACCAAATTATGTGATGTGCATGTATAAATATGCCACAATGAAATTTATTTGTGTAATTATGCACCAATAATTTTTAAATTAAAATAAGAAGAGTGCTCACACTGATATTTCATTAACTAGATTCTAAGTCATAAAGCCAGGAACCGCAAGGCAGAATGCAAAGCATCCTATAAAAATGAGGTCTTGCTATTGCTAAGTCACATGACTCTGCTCTCTGAGAGGAGACTGTTTTATGCACCATTGCAGCCTCAGTCCCTCTCACAGAACTGGGCATCTGACATCATAAGTGAAATAGTTACCATATTATTCGTAAAGGCACCATGTGAAAGTCAGTTGAGTCACATGACCCATTGATTATTCCTCATTAATAGTGTTTCTATCCTTCTCCTTGTCACTAGCTCCTCTTTTTATTCTCTTGTTCGTATCTTTTGGTAGGCTTCCTGCCTGCTTTAAGAGATGATTTTTACTCAAGGCACCTCCTCACTTAGAACGTGAGATGCACATTTTTGGTACTGTCCACTTAGCATCTTGCTCTTCTTTTATAAACTGCTCTTCCCCCGTTCTACTCTAAGGTTTCCACCAGTGTCCTCATATCTCTACATGGCATCTCTAACCTCATTCATTGGTCCATGAATGGATACCTGATCTAAAATGAACCAGTGACCTACGTTTGTCAGTTTATTTCCTGAGGCTGAGATTACAAAATGCAAACTGCATAGAAGTCTTAAGAGACAAGTTTTAGATTATGTTGAGAAAGCAATCTGTAGGGAGAGGAAAAGGGCAAAACCTAACCAAAGAGATAGATTTGAGACTAAAAAAATTCACACGAAGTTTGAAATTCTGGTTTCAGTTGCTTCAAGTATTAGCTTTAGTTCTGTGTTTGTGTGTTCATTCTTCTTGAAGCCACAACAGACTTAAATAGAAATCATCTCTTTTACACTGCACAAAATACTCTCAGCCTTAGCTCTTATGTCATCACTTCTCAGGCTTCAACAGCCTCAGCATTAGTGCAACCTGATAACACCTTGCCTCAACCTTGAACTTGCCACTTGCTTCCCCACACTATTGCATGGAACACCTGCAGGGACCCGCTCAGCAAAATGCATATAAAATGCAGAAGTGCAGAAGTTAAGACCTATGAGGCCACCTTGAGGGTGACTGGGACACAATGGCTGGTCCCACTTTTATTCCCTTGGACAGGCAGTTCTGAAACACATTTTATAAGATGCTTCGGAAAATCTTACGGTAACCAGCACCATTCATCTTTAAAGAGGGACACTCAATAATGCATCCCATGTATTATCTTTCCTTCCTTTCCTTACTCTTCCCTCTTACTCACTTCTCCCTGGGGTTATATTCTAAAATGACCTATATGAGCACAACCTAGGCTAAAAAGGAAATTGTTCCCACCCCCCTTTTTTTTTTTTTTCTTCATCTGGTTAATGTTGGTTCCTACTCCTTGCTACCCAGAAAAGGAGCAATAGCTCCTTCCTCACCCAGCACATAAGCTCATGCATGAGAAAAATGAAAGTTAAGGCACAGGAAACAGTCTCCAGAACTACCCCAAACTACTATTTGCCTGTTCTTCCTCTGCTGTGATTCACTCTTCTTTGCTTTTGTCCTATCTGGCTGGAAATCCCTTAGCTTAAAATTCCAGCTCCCAATGCTTATCCCAGGCTTTGGTTCTACTCGAGGTGTGACTGTCAGATTCTCTGGACATCATTCTATATCATAATTTAGTCCCATATCATATGGCTGCAAATGAACAATACACCCAAATGACCCACAAAGGCTTAACATTTTAGCTCACTCAGATCTCTTCCAGCGCCTGAGATAGAGGGTACTCATCAAAACTCTGTCAAATTAAAAAAAAAAAACTGTCAAATAAATTCATAGACTTTGATTCCTGCACACTCGAAAGCAAAACAATTGGAAAGGAAATAATCTTTCACTTGATTTTTCTTGAATCACTATCAATCATATGATACCCATACTAAATATATCTATAAATACTTCCCTTTATTCATTCTATTATTTAGAACCTCAGAAAACATCAAAGTCTTCATCAAAGCTGTTTATAGATAACAATTTATTTCACTGTTTTAAGATAGTTTCTACTATTTCTATTAAAAATATTACTGAGATAAATATTCTAAAAGTAAAATTCCTCCTTTTTGCAGCTTTCCCTTACTGTCTCAGGGAATTTTAATGATTCCACACACCATGTTCATCTTTGTTTTACATTAATGCTTTCTTTCAACTATTTCCAAGCCTTTCTCCTTCACTATACTGTGTAGTTTAGTCACATAGGAGCCACGTCTCACTTTTGAATTTCTGATGATACACACAGTATTTGGCAAGAATAGCTGCTTGGTGTATGCTACATTTGTGTTTGAAGTTAATCTAATTGTTCATAAAAGGTTTAAATCATTTATAAGGTGTATATAATCACCTTGAAATCTTATAAAGTTCCTGTCACACTGTTAGGATCTAACCAAGGACCCTAACAAGGAGCACTCTTGCTGCCTTATTCAGCAACCCATTCATTCAATGTGTCTATATTGTGCTACATACTCTTGTATGGCAGTCTCCAGCCTTCTCTGGCTTGCATATTTTCTTTTTGAGGTTCAGACTAGGTTCTCTATCTCTCTATTTTCTTGCATTCCTGGCTTTTATTTCCTACCAGAATAACACAACCACTTCTTTAGATCTGACTTGACTCACTGATTCCTGGATTTTGAAACCTACTGCAACTACTAAACTAATAGCCTGTTCGCCAGTTACTGCGGCCTGGAGGAAGGTCCTGATTGAGCCTCTCTCCCTTCCTTCCTTTTTCCCAAGTGCCCACCACTCAATTCTTTTCTATTGCCATTGATTTATTATTCAATCATTCTTCCATTCATTCTTTTACTTGGGGGTTGCAGGAGATAAAGGGTGTGATATCTATTATATTTCTACTTCTAACTATTATACTCTGAAATCATAAAGGACAAAGTCTGGGAAGGAAAAGAAATAAATTAAAAAATTTCAATCACAACCCATCTGTGAAATATTGCTAATGACAGCCTATTCAACTTATCATTAAGAGGGCAACATCAGCTGCATTTTCAGAAAAGAAATAGTCCAACTCCATTAATTATACTGGAAGTATTCCAATTATAGAAATTATTCGCCATGAAAGATTGCATACCCTGTTTACTTTCAGGGTGAAACACACCTTCTTGAAAAATGTAGCTTATTTTTCCTTTGCAGGTTGGATTTAAGTATAAATGATAGTCTATATCCCCCATCAGGTTAAAAACAACAAAGAAAAACTGCCAACTTCTGATGAACTAGATAGAAGTGATGATAGCTAAACCATTATGTTGAGTTTCAAATTAAAAGTTGTAACTGTAGTTAGGCCAAATCAATTGACTTAGAGAAAAATACCTTACTCTTAGAGTTTATGGTATTTTTCATTACATAAAGAGCTCATTGTTATCTTAACTAGATAAAATTCCTTGCAATTTCTAATTTCAAATATTTACTGGTAACAAACCAGAAGAACAGGCGATATGTGCCCTAATAAACCTTACTCTTTTCTAGTACCAAAATGTTTTCTAATTTTGATGTTTTGATCTTTGTTCTAAGAGTTAGCCATTGTCTCAGTTTTAAAAAGTGAAGAGGTCTTGTCTTCCACCTGTGGAAGAAAACAACTGTGAGAGATAATATTTTTGGCTTTTTTTTTAAATTGGTGGATTATAATTATACATAATAGTGGGATTCATCCTGCCATGTTTGTACATGTACATAACATAATTTGATCAGTCTCACTCCCTAATACTTTCCCTTATCCTCCCCTCCTCCCTCTTTCTAATCCTCTTGCTCGACTCTACTGATCTTCCTTCTAATATTATTATCATTTCAATTATTGCATTATAATTATATATAATACCTTTATATATGTATATGTGCAGGAAATGTGGTATATTCATACATGGGTGTAAGATGACTGAGTAGATTTTGTTCCCCATGCCCAATTTGTAATCCTCTCCTCCTCTCAATCTCCTTCCCCTGCACTATTGGTCTCCCTTCTAATTTTTGTGAGATCCCCTCCACAAACACACTTTTCTTTAAATGGGAGTGATAACATCCAATTTACAGAATTATTCTCACTTTTCAGAAAGGAAATAATTATGGAAAACCTAACCAGTACATGGCACACAATTTGTGGTCAATAGAGGTTAGATACTATCTAATGGTTCTTTGTAATCTGTGAATCCCCAGAAATACTTTTAGCCATCCATGGATTTACTCTCAGAAAATAGAGATGACCATAAATCATTATATCTTTTGGTCAAATAAAGTTCATTTCTCCTTGGAGTGATCCCCAAAAGAAACCTGGAACATTTTAAATGACCTGTGTCTTATCAGCTGGTGCTCTTGAAAGGCGGTTGCAAGGGAGCTGGTAAAGTTCAGAAAGCTTGAGGAATGTGCACTTTCAGCTACGCAAAACAATCACATTCAGTAAGAAAGCACTCAAACTATTAGTTCATTTGATGCATTTGTAAGCTGAAGGCCTTTCCTCTGGACTCGTTTTTACCCTTCATGCGGCATCTAATACTGTTGCCCACCCCCCTTCCCCTGTTCCTTCCCTATTTCTCTTCCTTCTTTGTTTTCTTTTTCTTATTTTTTTACTTTATTTTTTGTTTGTTTTTTGGTACCAGGGATTGAATCCAATGGTATTCAACCACTGAGACAAACCCTCAGTCTGTTATTTTTTATTTTGAGATGGGGTCTTGTCAAATTGCTTAGGGCCAGCTGAGGCTGGCTTTGAACTTCGGATTCTCCTGCCTCTGCCTCCCCAGCAGTTGGTATTACAGACATGCACCACTGTACCCAGCTCCATTTTCCTTATAAGAAGTCTTTTTATTCTCTGAATCAAACTAAAACTGTACTCACCGACTTCCCTCATGAATTCTTTGTTTTTCTCTTTGACTAACTCTCCATTTTTAAATCTTAACTTGAGAACTCTGGTCTTCTCTATAGTCTTTCTCTGAGAGAACTGATCCATTTTGGGGAATACAATGCTGTATTCTATATGAAAGGTTTGCAAATCTTGCTCAAGCTCTGAATTCTTTCAAGTTTCAAGTTTGCGTCTCTGGCCTCATCACTCAAACCTCAGCACTTTGGCAGGGAGGGGATATGCAATTTTCTCTTAAACTTGTGTTTTAAACCTGAATCATCTTTGAATTTAAGTTCTGCATTTAATTCTGTAAATCCATGTCATTTTGTGTAACCGTCTGTAATGCCATATATTTCTTTTTGCATAGCCAACATTTTTGTGCACACCTACGTCCCTGTCCTTTCACACTTGGACTACTTTTATATCCTCTCAACTACTTCAGACCTGCAGGCTTTCTTCTCTCCAGTTCATATGTAGAGCTAGATTACATCTTTCAAAACATCATTACAAGTTTTTTTAATTAGGTCACATCATTGCATGTTGGAAACCTTGCAATGGCTTGAGATTTTCCATAGGATAATTTTCACACTTCCAGGACTACCAGGCCTACATCTGGCCAAAAGTGATTTTATGAGTTTACTCCTTCCCACTTACCACTATTTCTCTGAAGCTCCAATTCATTCCATTTACAGAAAATTATAGAAAAGCAGATTCTTAACACAAAGACTGAAAAAGAGCCCTAAAACATTGTAGAGATATTTTTGTTTTCTATCAACACTACATTCATGATTATATATCCCTTATTTAGAGGTCCAACTTGATTCTACAAGTGCAAACTAGCACAAAAAATCTAGAAGGCATCCCAAAATAAACAGGTCTTGTCATTATTTGTATAACCTGCTCAGCATCTGATAGGGATAACAGACATTAGCAAGGCATTTCAAATTTGCTATTTCAGTTCTCCCAAGGGTGCTTAACCACTGAGCAACATCCCTAGCCCTTTTCTATATTTTATTTTGAGATATGGTCTTGCTAAATTGTTTAGGGCCTCACTAAGTTGCTGATGATGAAGGAAAGAAAAAAGGAAGAAAGATTGATTTGAATGTGGAGGTTCTCTCATCATGCTCACTATTGAACTCCAATTCTAGGCATGGACACCTGTTGACGATTCAGTGGTGAATGAAGCAGTGCCGGTGGCCCTCAGGATGTTTATGTCTACAAGTAAGATTTTAATTGCTTGAAGATAAGTAAGTGGGACCTTATGGAAATATGTAACAATAATAGCATGGAATGCTCAGGAGAGGTTCTCATTCCCATTGGAAATGCAGGGTCAATAGGAACAAGGAAAGAACAAAGAACTAAAAGTTTAAAACGAACAGGAAAGAAAAATGTTTCAGATTGAGAAAAATGTGCAAAGTCTCTGAAGGAAGGAAGTCCTATAGATTTAAAAACCCTGAGGAAGTTCAATCTGGCTGGTGCTTAAGTGCAAAGGTAAGAAGTGAGGTTGTAGACACAGGCAGAAGTCCATGGAACTTCTTGACCTTGCAGGAAACATGAATGAAATTCACCTTGATCCTAAGACGAAAAGGAACTCCTACGAGTTAATCAGTGAAGTGATATGAAATGATGTTCAGAACAACTCTTCAAACTGATGTAGTCTCATTTCATGGAGCTGAAGGATTGTTATAGTTTAGATATGAGGTGTCTCCCAAAAGCTCATGCGTGAGACAAGGCAAGAATTTTCAGAGGTAAAATGTTAGATTATGAGAGCTGTAACCTGAGTGGTGAATTAATCCATTGATAAGGATTCACTGGGGGGTAACTGCGGGCAGGTAAGGTGTGGCTGGAGAGCAGGTCACCGGGGGCATGCCTTTGGGGTATAAATTTTGTCCTTGGTGAACAGAGTCTCTGCTTCCTGGTTGCCAAGTCCTGAGCTGCTTTTCTCCACCTGTCCTTTCACCTTGACGTCCTATCTCACCTCAGGCCAGGAGCTGTGGATTCCTCCAACCAGGGACTGAACTTCTGAAGCTGTGAGCCTTTATGTTGTTCTTGTCAGGTCTTTTGGTTACAATGATGAAAAAACTGACTGAAACATGGGGTCACACGCCTAAACAGTTGTAAGTAGTTTTAAGATCCTCAAGTTCCCTCGTTATTCTTCCTACTTGAGAAAGCACATGCTCACAGGCGAAGCCACCATATGGTTTTTCCTTTCCCTCTTTTCCTATCATAATTGTCTGACTGACTGTCTCTCTCTCATACACACACACACACACACATGAATTTCATATACAAATGTATGTACATGTATAAGTACACATGAAAGTCATATTATTCACCATTTGGAATCCTGCTTTGTTGGGGCTTTATCAGGGGCACAAAACACATAGTTCAAAACACTAGTATTGGTGGACTCCTTTTATCAAGACACAATATACTTCCTTGTAGGATATGAGACTTTCCTTTGTTTAAAAAAATGTTTATTCAGAGGGAAATGTGGTATCAAAAAGAGAGTGTTACAATGTTTTGGAATCAGATAAATTGCAGAGTGGAGATGATGGAGTAATAATTTTTACTTAAGAATTTCATCCCTAATCTGTCATTAAATAGTACAGTTCTCCTGAAAAGAAAGGGCAGTTTGGTTAAATACATTGATGAGTTTGGCATCTTACTTCATCCAGGAAACAACTCAAGGCAAAGTTCCCCACAGTATTCAATTTAAAAATGGAATATTCCAAATTGTAAAAAGTGTGTTAGATAGTAAGACTCTCCAACACACTGCTGGATGGACATGTTTGCTCTTCCTTGGTAAGAAGAAAGAGCTTCTCCTAACACCAACAAATGAATTCTCACTCATCTGTGTTTTAGCTGCATAATTTATCTGATATCAAGGAGGAAAAAGTGGAAAACAATTAACTTATTTTCAAGAGATTTTACAGTTTTAGTGAAAGAAACATATAACAAAGGTAAGTTTATGTTTTATGTTTTTATTCATATTGTGGGGAAACAATTTCATTATCTTACCTAGAAATTATTGAATACTGTAAACACATAGAAACTAATTACTTTTCTCCTGCTCTTTGTCACTTATCATTTTTAGTCATCTGTTCTTCACTCCCAAGTATTTATTACAATGAGAATAATTTAAAAGAAATTGTTGTAGGTTCTACTTTCAACAATGTAATGAATAGCAATCCGTATTGTATACCAACGCTTTCCTCTTCTGCTTGCTATTAATTTTTGCAAAGTATATTAATCTAATGCTCTGAACCTGAAATCAGCATCAGCTTATTATGATTAATTTTCTAGTGTTCCAGGTATGGATTTCCCAAATTGATTCTGTTTTTGTTTTTACCATGAAATGACATTATTATTCTATCTCTATATAATAATTCTCGAAGGCCATCTTTATGTTGATGTGCTGTGTCTTTTAAGGCATCATGAAATGACTTAGAAAACTGATCTTTGGTACAAAGGTAAAGGTCATTTATTAAATAGATAACAGGAAATTTGTTGACATTTAAAATTCCATAGATGATAGATAGGTATATAGATTGATCCATCTCCTGGCTTAAACCAATTTTAGATCCATAAATAAGGTGCATCTAAGTGAAAGAGTAAATTGTCATATAAGTTTTGCTAAAGCTTTTAAATATACTTATTGGATATTGACTAAGGAAATAACTCTAATGAATGTTAAAAGCTACTTTCACAAAGTAATGGTGTCCAACTATTTTTTATAAAATTGAAGGAAGATCTCATCAAGTTGCTAAGTGATAGCTTATTAAAATAATTTTAACGTATCTTGTGAATTTTTGCACATTACTTGAAAAGAATTTAAAGAAATGACTGTTGTTGTTGTTATAATAAAATTCTTTTTTGACCCATATGGTTATTTGTGGCATCAAAGTTTCTCAAAACTTATCTATAAGATCAAATATACGCACAGAATTTATTCTGAATGCTTATTTGAGAAATTAGTAATAGTTATCCACAGGCACATAAACTCTGAAAAAAGACAGTAAGACATGGTTTCTTATAAAATTTACTTATACTTATTCAGTAAGTATGTTTCTAGATGTAAAATATATTTATATTGCTTTATCAATTATATTATAACTACATGTATATAGTAAATCAATCAGTAAGATATGCTATAGGATGCTATAAGATATGCTATTTAAGTTTATGCTATGGAAAATAAACAGAAACTTCAGCTTATATATATGGTTTTTCTGTACTGTAATAGGATAATTAATAGGAAACTAAAATTTATTTCGGGATAAACTCTATGGGGGAAGTGAAATAGAAATACAAGTTCAAGGGAAATAACCATAAAATAACTGTTAGAGAAGAACTTGTTCATGTATTTTTTTAAGTGGATAATGACAGTATCAAATATTATTTAGATCACTTGGATACATTCAAGAGAGGATACAGCTGTTCTTTTGAGCATAGTCAAAAGTATATCTTAATTTTTTCTGCATCAGCATTTATATAACACAGCTATTTTGTCCTTGGAATTCTTTAAATTTGTAGTAAAAAATTCTATGCCAGCTTAAAAATGTATACAAGGATATGTGCATTTTCTTTTCAAATGTGAACAAAAAACCCCCAAAAGGCCACTAGAACAATCACGTTAGGTGAAGTTTGACAATGTACAGGGGGCACAGACTGGAGGCTAAAAGACCATGTTGCAGTACACAGGGCAAGACGGTGGGTACCCAGCTTGGGTGGGGAAGTAGGGTGGTAGAAAAGGATGAATTCAAGAGATGTTTGGGAGATGGAATACATAGGATATGGTGAGATTGCACGCTGTGGTGTGTGAGAGAGAAGATTGAAAGATGATGCTTAATTTTCTACTTAGGTAAGTGAATGAATACCTCCTTAGTTATTAAAAGAGGGAAATACAGTGAAGGAGGGCTTAGGGGATAGAGAGTGGTGTGTGTGTGCGCGTGCACATACATTCATATGTGTATATGGAGCTGCAAGTGAAAAGAAATTTGGCTAGAGGTTTAAACTTGGAAGGCATAATACATGATGATGTATACATAACAACATATTCCCCTATAACTGAATCCCAAGGAACAAATGATATCTCACAAGAAGAGATGCAGAATGAAGCCAGGAACATGCCCTAGCATGGAAACCAAGAGAAGGAAATGTTTCAAAAGGAAAGGAGTGTTGAGTGATGTCAATGCTACTGAGAAGTAAATTTAACAATATGGAAAAAGATGGGAAAGACCTTGACTAAGGTGGATTCAGGCTGAAGTGGGGAGAATAGGAGTCTCTGCACACCCACCCTGCCCCCACTTTCAACAGCAACTGTTCGGTCAAACCATTGACAGCACATTTGCTGATAAGCTAGTGCTAGCTAATATATATTTTTATTTTCTATGTAACAAAGATATATTTGACTCATGCATGAATTGAGTCTAATGCTTCTTATGCATTAATCAATTTTTTTCATGAAGATGCAACTTTGTGAACTTTTGTCTCATCATTTACAATTTAGTACTTATTTGGTAGACAAGGATGCCTACTTAGAAAAAATCACCAGGCTAATTAGGAACAGCGTAATAAGACAGGTATGTAGCTAGATTTCATAGCTTTCTAGGGGAGTTAAGATGTCTTTAAAATGCCACATTCTGAAGCAATAAGTGATATCTGTCACATATATACACTTTGACTTTAAAAATAAACATGGATAAATATTTTTATTCAAAAGACTTTTAATATAATATACATGGAACACTGCTTTTAAAGTTTCAGTTATTTGATCTGCAATCTTCCACCAGTGTCATTGCCTTTTTTCCAATAATCATTTCTTAAAAAGAAAACAGGTAAAATTAGAAAATTAACAAAATAAAGATGATAGAGGCCTAGATCCCAATTTGGAGTTTTATACATTAGACAATCCATAGAGAACTTGCTTCAAAAGATTGAATATTCAATTATCCATTCAGATTAGTTTGCATTTTAAATGGAAATGACCAAGACTGGAAGGGGAAAACTACAACTAACTATTCACTCAACTCTGATTCTCCTTTCTTGGCTCCTCCTTTACTTCTACTTCTCTTTTCATTTTAACCCCTTATACTTAAAAATGTTTAATTAGGGGAGAATCTGAAATCATCTTCATTCTTTTTTAAGGAGTCGTGCAATTAAAAAGTTGAGAATCTGCTCAGATGTTTGAGGAGCACAGATTATACTGAACAATCCACACTCAAAAAATTTAAATAGAATGTTATAATCATAAATAGCTCTGCCTTGCAGTCATTTCTGTAATTCTGTCTAACATTCATATTGTCATTTGATTAGTTAATCATCCATTTTCAAAGGTGTGAATGTGTTTTCACACTTCTGCTAAGACAGTGTTAACTATGAAACTATAGATAGCAATAGAGATTAATTATCCATTGCACAAGTTCCCACACCTTGTGCTTACCAAATAGAGGAAAAGAGTGCATGTCTTAACACAGGTGTGATTTCAAAAAATGGGGAAAAATTACTTGGTCAAAAGAGTTCAAGGAGTACTTTCAATCGCTACATCTTCAAAATGTTAAGCACTGTTACACTTTTAATTTTATTTCATAAAACATTTGAGTACATTTGTGCATATCTTCAGTCATAAATGAGTGAATGAAGGCAGGCATTTTACAAATGAGTCAGTCTTTCATGGAATCAGAAAATGGAACAGAAACCCTTCAACAGATTTTCAAAATTGCTGTAACTTCAGTGGGACAAAGCCTGAAATTGTGGATTTGTTCTCTGAGACATTAAATAAACACAGTGAGCCTTCTGAGCATTCTGGCAACTCAGAACCACCACCACCATCATCATCAGCAGCAGCATCTCTCCAATTGGCTTTTGATTTACTGCTGCTCTCTTATACTAATGATGAAGTCTGTTAATTTAGAATCTGGCTCATCAAGTCTTGGGCGATCTGAATTTTTTTTAATCTCAGTGAATATTTTGAAACATATTGTATCCAGACTGAAAAGGGATCTAATTTTTTTTAATCTCAGTGTTTTGAAACACATTGTATCCTGACTGAAAAGGGTAAATATAAGATAGAAGGTAATCTTTAACCACATTCATTGTTTGAAACAAAAAATAAGCTCAAATTTTAATCCTTTATGACAATAATTCCTATACCAGCAATTAGCTTTGATGCTACACTAACACAATGCAATTGAGCATTAATATGTCACCAGTCTTCTTTAAAGAGTTGACCCAGTACTGAAAATGAATTAAAATGTACTTCTCTCATTCAGAAAATGTCCCTTCCATCTCTTATGCTTTCTTCTTCAGATCTTGTGTACAAGCTTATGGGACAGTGGTCCCATAAGATTAGATTGCCTAGTGGTGTCATAACCATCTTAGTTTATGTAAGTACACTCCATGATCACACACAATGAAATTGCCTAATGACAGATTTCTCAATACCTACCACCTTTACTGACTGAGGCTCAACAATAAAATAGTGTAATTTCAGCTAAAATATTTCTGTACTTTCTATGAATTTATTATATGTCAAATAATTCCTTTCCAATAGGATTCCTATAGGAATAAGTGTTTAGAATATTATATATGTACATTATTTTGCCTCATTTACCTGTGCTAGGCACATAACTAAAGCATTTTATAATCTCAATTTAATCATCACAAAAATCTGACATGGGTATTATCCCCACTTAATGAGGAAAACAAAGGACAAAATTTTAATTACATAACATAGCTTTTTAGCTATTATGGGAAATTTCTATTTGATTGGATGAGGAATAGTGACATTACAATGCTTCTCATTATTCTTCAAGTGATGTACTAATTTTGTGCCCTGTTCCTATCTTTTTGTTCCTTCCTAACCTCCATACCCCCAGATCTTGGATAAGTAATAATGACATTACAATGCTTCTTATTATTCTTCAAGTGACCTTGTGCCTTGTTTCTTTCTCTTTGTTCCTTCCTACCCTGCATACCTCCAGGTCTTTTGACTCACTCATAGCTAGTAAAATGTAACAGAAATGATGCTTCATATGTCTTCAAGACTAAGTCAGATGAGGAGAGACTTTGTTTCTTCTCCTTTGATTCCTAGGAACATGCTCTCTGGAAGTCCTGATGTGCTGGGCCCTGCCCAAATTCCTGACCCATAAAATAATAAGGTATAATTAAATGACTGCTGTCTGAAGCAATTACACTTTGGTGCTATTTATTTATTTTTGTATAGCAATGGTGCCTGGAAATGGGAAATAAATGATTCAGAAGGAATATCTTGGAGTCCAGAGGTCAAAGCCAAGGGCCAAGGATAATCACTCACAGGAAGCAGAACAGGGTTCTTGTCAACCAGGCTTGGTGCCATGTGCCTGAGTGGATTTCAGAATTGTCTGGATCTGTGATTGTTATGTACCTTTTGTTCTTTCCCTTTTTGGATGGGACAGACTATTACGGTCATCCAAATCTATCTCATGGTTACAAGTTAAGAAAAATATTCTCTTTAATTCACAGTTTCAGTAATAAACAGGAACTCTATCCAGCAACCTCTACTAAAGGAACCTCACCTGGGGTCTACAGTTAGACTTATACTGAATTGTATTGCCAAAATCAAAATGTTGAAGCCCTAAACCTTAATTAAAGTTAAATGATGTCACAAGGGTAAGGCCCTAGTTAGAGAGGACTTGGTCTTATAAGAAAAGGAAGAGCGATCCACAGTTCTATTAAGATCTCCCCAACTCCCTTTTCCCTCAATGAGATAAAGCAAGATGGTAGCTATCTACAGTACAGGAAGAGAGCCCTCACCAGAAACCAAACACTGCTGGGTCTGGATTTTAGACTTCTCAGCCTCTAGAATGGTGAGAAATAAATTTTTATTATCTAAGCCACTCTGTCCATGGTATTTTTCTATGGTCCTGGCTGATTAATATAATCTGACTTAGATAACAGTATTTGACACTTTTAGCCTGAGCCTGATGCTGTAATGGAATGAGACATTCAGCCAAGCACCTGTCTAACAGTATACCTGAACCTGTTGACCATGTGAGAGTGCCACCTTGGAAAGAATCCTTCAGCCCCATTTGAGTAATCCCAGCTGACGCTGCCTAGCATGGAGATAAGTTGTCTCCACTCAGCCCTGATCAAATTGCAGATATGGAGCGGAACAAATAATTTTTGTTGTCTCAAGCTAAAATATTTTGGAGAAGTTTTGATATATAGTACTAGACAACCAGAGCATCATAACATATAGATTAGATAGATTAGTGATCTCTCAGTGAATTGTTGGTCATCCCTCCACCTCTGAAAATTAAATATATCACCAGTCATGACAAAGAGTAAAGTAACATAAATATTAAAAAGTGAGAAAGAAATATGAAAGATTAAGGACAGGGGCATAAATACAGTCAGGAATGAGGGAATTATAAAATACCACAAAGTCCTACATTTGGAAAACAATTATAATAAACTATTTGTTTATTATATAATATAATAATATATAATATAATATTTATAATATTATATAAATATAATAAGGTTAAGCATATACCCCACTTATGACTTCACAATTGCACTCCTTAGTATATACCCAGTGAATACCAAATGAAGCCTTTAAAAGAATGGTAATGTAGCTTCATTCATAATGATCTCCAACTGGGAACAGTGCAAATGTCATTCAACAATGAAAGAAGCCAAATGTAAAAGATTACATACTATATTACTATGTGGGTATTTAGTTCAAGACCATGCATACTAAACCATGATGACAGGATTGCAGTAGTGGTTGGCTACCTCTGAAGGAAAAGGAAATGCATGGAGAAGGTCTAAAAAAAAAATCTTCTAAGATGATGGTTTGTTTTACACCTTGCTCGGCGTGATGGGTTACACAGATGTATACATATGCAAAACTTAATTGTGCTGTAGCGTAAAGGTTTATGCATTTTACTGTGCCATTTATATCATAGCTAAAAAATAAGCCAGCATTATACTAGAAAATCCAGGAATGGTTATCCTACCAACTTTTTAGGCAGGTCCATGTAAGCATAAAGAGAATTCTTTTTGTGTTTCGCTATTATTAAGATCAATCATTAGGAGCGTTTTGTAGGGATTCTTTCTTTTCATTTTATTTGTACATTAACTAAGAGGGAACTACACTTTTTTAACAGCAAACCCTTTTGTAAATATGATTTAGTAAGTGCGATTGTGTTTCTTGTTTGTGTTAGTATACTCTCACTTATCATTCTCTTAAGAGGTTCTTACAATATTTCTGCTCCTTTTATTTCACTTTTTACTTGCCTCCATTTTTGGGAACTATTGCTTTTCATTCTTATCACTTTTACTTTATAATCTTTCAATGTCAGCAATTTCCAAACCAAGCTTCAAATCATAGTCTAACAATTCATAAACAACTAGAGCTTTATTCCTTTGTGGCACTCATTGGCATTATGCAAATTAACTTCATTTATAGTACAATAGTCTTTATAACTAGAAAAAGTAACATTATTTTATATATTTTATTTTAAAATGGGTAACCTGAAGTTTTATTTCTTCCTTTCTCTTTTTTCATTTGCCTGAGAAATTCACTGCACATTGCATGTTCCAAATTTAAACCTAACACCTCGATAGAAAACTGAAAAACAGGAAACGACTAAAGGAAGAGGTTCTTCCTACCACGTTTGATATCATCGAAACACTTTTTGCAAAAATCTTTTTCTTTGATTGGACAAAAAAGGGGTGGAACAGCAATGTTGGTCTGTATACTGACCTTGTTGTGACCAGGTTAATGAAAAATGTGGTTATGCAATTCACACAGTTTTTTTCTAACGCATGCTTTATAATTTGTTCTGGATCAAATTCTTGACAAAGTTGGTTCAGATGTTTAGCTATTACACACTTTGCCCAGAGATTTACAAACCAATTATAATAACGAAAAACAATGTGTCCCTAACCTTTAGAAAAGAATAATTGTGTTTTCCTATTTTTTTCATTTCTTAATGAAGGAGCCCGATCAGTGCACATGTGAAGCGAGAAGGCTGTTTTCTATTGACAGCACATGATCTTCAAGTCAGTCCTTAGATACAGATGCGTCCATCTTTAAAGCAACCTGGAGATAGTCCGTAGTCTAGGTGTGAAATCCAAGATGTTTCCTAACGCCATGGAGGCCATCCCTGAAGTTACTTTTTAAAAATTACTTATTTTATTATGAGAGAAGTGTGTGCTTGTTATAAAACCGAAATAATATAGAAACATATGTTTAAAAAAGGGATCCCCCTGCATTCTCTTTTGCCTTAACTCCTTTCCTCAATGAGGTAACCACCATTAACTTGTGGGGATCTTTCCATTTCCATGTGTTCCCCTTTTAAGTACAGCATGCATTTGGCAATGGGCTTTTTCTCTTTTTTCAATGAAGTTATACTAAGTGAATCATTCTAAAATTTACTTTGTTCACTTAAAAGTATAATGCAGATGTCATTTTGTTACTAATAATAATCTTTAAACATTTTGAAATAAAAATTTATGTAATTAATTTTCAAATTATTTTTACTTTTCATGAATAATTACATTGTTGTGATAGAAATTACTATATTACAGATGGGGCTAAAGTCCCTTTTAATCTTGCTTTAGATTTTCAGTCCCCAATATCTCTCCAGGTCACTAGTGTTAGCAGTTTTTAATTTAGCAACTTCCTTGTTAATTAACATCTAAATTGTTTTGGGGTGTTTTTCATACTTAGAAATGATACTGTAATCCTTTTAATTCTTCACATAGTTCTTGTATATAATACATGTAACAAACATCAATTTTATTAATATGTTAAATATAACTTCTCCTTAGAAAACTTTGAAGGTTATAACTAGCAAGCCAGACATTTTTATGTAACTGCTATTAAAAGTATGGTAAAAGTTGTGACTTTACCAGTAATTTTGACAAAATCAAAATACTTCCTTTTGTATAAAAACAAGGCAAATTAGTGAAAAACAGGATACTTGGGTTGCAGACAGTGTGTATTTCTTTTGTTTATTTCAGTTAAAATGCTGAACTGTACAAATTTCCATTTCATCCACAGTTCCTATTTCTTTACAGTATCACTAATATTCACTATTGTCAAGTTTAAACTTTTTATCAATCTTATAAGTACAGAATACTATTTCATTGATTGGAGTTTTAAATTCTGATTTTTACTGAGGTTTAACATCTTTCTTAGTCTATTTTTATTTCTGTGAATGACTTACAAGGTCCATTTTTCTCTCATGTAGTTTTTTTTTTCTACTGGTTTATAGGTGTTCTTTGTATAATTTGGATACTAATCCATGTTTTATTTATATATGTTGAAAATATTTTCTTCACGTTTGTCATTTTTCTTTGAACTTTGTTTATGTATACTATGGTTTGGGTCCAGAATATCCCTCAGAGAGCCATGTGTTAAAGACTTGGTTCCCAGCGTGGTGCTTTTGGGAGGTGGTGGAAGTTTTAATAGGTAGAGCCTCTAGGAAGTTGTTAAGTTACCGAAAATGTGCCCTCAAGGGGGATAGAGGGACTCCCAACCTCTTTCTCTACTCCTCATTTGCTTTCAAGCCATGAAGTAAGAAATTTATTTTTATGTGTTTCCATCATGATTTCTGCTTTGCCCAAAGTAAATGAACTAAAACCTCCAAACTTGTGAGGTAAAATAACCTTTTTATCTTTATAATTACAGTAATGGAAAGTTAGCAATGTTTTTGATATATATTTATTAAATTTTGATATTATCAAAATTCTTGACAAGGTCATGAACATAGTCTATATTTTCTCGGACTACAAGTCAAATAAAGCATTAGATTTTTTTATAGTTGCATTGTATACTATTTTGCAGACAAATAGCATTTTAAAATACATTTGATACAACATGTTTTGGTATAATTATTATATACCAGTATTGTGCTAAATATTGTTAGGCTTTTATAGAGAAGCAACACATGGTGTTAACCCTTGGGGTGAATAAGGCAAATATGCAAACTAGCTATAATTCATAATAAAGTCATGAAATGGAAATTGCTATAATGTAGTGGGCATTTAAGAGAGAGATTTATTCTTTCTGCTTTTGGGGGTGGCAGTGGTATACTTGGGAGAAAGCAAGATTATATTAGGCCTTCATAAACACTGTAATATTTAATATGTATCTTGCTTTTATGGAAGATTAAAATGTCTAAAAATTATTTGACACTGTTTGCATTGGGTATAAACTGGTATTTGAACAATTCGAGTATGGCAGAAGTGAGGCAATGTCATGGGAATTAAACCTTCTTCAGACCCTGCAGCCCCATCTACATGGTGTAAGGGCTTAGATGACAGGGTCAGATCACTGTGCCTTTCCACTGCTTAAATCAAAGACCCTCCAGACACTATGATTTTTGTTATTTTTAATCTGCAATCCCTAAGGAAATTCCTGATAGATTTTAGAAATGTGCGATTTGGAAATATGATGTAAGAATTTTGACTAGTCCTTTCTATAAATAATCAACCTACTATTATATATTTCTATATCTTCAGAGATGTAGTTAATTTATCAGTTTCCAGGATCTGATTAGCTCCGGGAAAAACAATAAAGCAAAACTTTTGAATCTATATTACTGTTCAAAGTTTGCCCATTAGATTCTAATGTTCTCAGAGTAGGCCTGCCAGCCTTTTCTTCCCATCCTACTACACTTTGCACACTAACAGGGGTTCATTTTATTGGAACTTGTTATTGTTTTCAAGTCTCCCTTTTTCTAACATGCTGGCTTTGATGATGTGATGCTCTGTTCTTTGCATCTTAGGGGATTCTGGTAACCTAGTGACTTTGTGCCACAAATCAAAGATACACACTATAGATTAATATGGCAGAAGAAATTGAGATCATGCTTCCTATGATACAGTGTTGGAATTTTTCATTCAAAGTTGGAAGACAACTGAAATTTAATAAGAATAAACATAAAATAGAAATTGGAGGATTGGCTTTCTATGACAAAGTGGTAAAGTCTCAGTAGTTGAAAATAATACTTTGTAGGTGCCACTAAATGTTATCTCTCAGACACTATTTGGGATCAAAAGATTAGGCTCAGAGCTTTCAATATAGTTCTCTGGCAGTGAGAATTTGCGCACATCAAGTAAGCACAGCCTAAGATTGCTAGTGTGTTTGTAAGCTTCTGTGGTTTGGAGGCCTCAGATTTTCCCAGGATCTTCATACTCTGTCTTGATCATTTTTATCTTGAATCTTCTATTCTAAGAAAATATAGGTGATGATATATCCTCGCTATAAACTTTGGCCTTGTCCCAATTTGCTTTTGCCCCTAAAACTTGGTTCTGGTGTCTTACTAAATCTCTATTGTTTTTTTTGAGCATTTTATTGCTATCTTGTATCAATTCACTGTTTAGACATTGGCACATGCAATTCATGGTAAATCGGCTCCATTCTAAGGCTGTAGTCTACAAACAAACTTGCAGTTTTAAATCTAGCTTCTAGCCCACTGTTATAGCACCTACTAATAAATAGATATTCCAAAAATAATTGTTGAATGAATGAATAAATAAGTGAATAAAAACTAATCTTTATGCTTTCGTAATGTACACAAAACCACAAGCGTTTAGTTTGGCAATCAATAATATATTTTTTTTGAAGAGAGGGAGAGAGAGAGAAAGAGAGAAGCAATTTTATTTTTTGTTTCCTCTGGCCTTTGTCCAACATTTAGTTGTATATGTGGCTCTGGGGTTTGAACCTGGGTCCTCGTACATGGCAGGCAAGTGCTTTAATCACTGAGCCATTGCTTCAGCTCCAATAATACATTTTAATAACACCATTATCAGCCGTGTTGCCTTGAAAAGAGAACATAATATGTGGATATTTTTGGACTATCTGAAAATAAAGCAGCATATGCAAAGCAAAGCAGCAGTAGGTAACACAGCCATCTGCAAGTCAGTGCAAACACACACACACACACACACACACACACAAAAAGGAGTTATCAGGTTAAATGCTCAAATGATAAACATCCAGTAGAACATTGTAAGTAAATCTCACAGGCTCATAAAAAATAAAGTGTAATCTATATTAAAATTACCTAAGTAATGTTGCATTTTACATTTAAGAGGTTGGAGTTAACCAATTCAGTTTATTGCTCAACAGTCAGGAATGGGCACCTGCTACCTTCAGGATTCACAGTTTTTATGTCATAAATTTGATTTCAAAAAGATAAGTATACTTTTACAGTTTAGTTCTATTCTCCTTTGGTATAAAGCAAATCCTCTGTGGGGAGAGAGAAGAGTCAAGACTAGACAATCCTTCCAAGCTTCCCTAAATTAGGCTATTGCAGATGGGGACTTGAGTAACTGTCATCCATTCTGTGCCAATGGCAGACATTACATCCTCTAACAAGAATGGATTTATCAATACAGATTTTCAGGGAGCTTATTTGATGAACCCCCAACTTAGACCATTGCTTACTAGAGGACAAAAATCATTTGCCAATTACCAGTGTCCATCTCACATTGTATATTTGATCAATGTTAGTTTTCTCTTCCAAAACACTGTTTTACCAAATATTGACCAGTTTATAAGTTGTTTTCTTTTTTTAAAGACAGACAGAGGGAGAAAAAGAGAATCAATTTTATTTATTCATCTGGTTTTGTTTCTCCAACACTTAGCTGTATACGTGGTGCTGGGGTTCAAACCTGTGTCCTTGCCCATGCCAGGCAAGTGCTGTACCTGCGAGCCACCACTCCACTCCCAAGTTTTTGACTATAGCCTTCTGAAGAGTTTTTTCTCTTTGTCAGAACTTAGTAACCAGTGTTTTAGTCTGAGGTCAGAAGTCATTCTTGGACCCCCGGAAGCCCAAATGAGATAATGGACCTAGATCCACACATAGGAGAGAACAGAGAAACAGCACCATAGCTGCTCCAGAGATTCATCTGGGCCTATATGTGTGTCCACCATCCTTCTTGCTCTACCAAGTCATCCTAGGCTCTAACTTGCCCATGACACTCTTGAATGCTGGTTTTTCAAGGGCTCTGGCCATGTTGCTCCAGTCTACTCCTAAACTCTTAGCCCAGGATGGACTAGGTGCTCAATAAATGAGAGTCAAAGGAAGGAAGAAAAGAAAGAAGACAAGTTGGCAGATTCTCCACTCTCAATGCCTACCTTTCTAGATTCTATATATTCTAGCTTTGTTTACCATTTTACCAAACTCTCTCCCCCTCCCCCTGTTTTTCTTGATGTCTGTTTGGATCCTTTGGGGTCTTGATTTGCCGTATCTAGTCTTTTGACAGTCTAGGAAGTGTGAGCATTTTTCCCCTCTAAGTATAAGCATGTATTAATTGGATGCTTTGTACTTGGAGTATCAAAAAACCCTCACCCGACTGCTTTAAACAATTAGAATTATTTCGTGTAATAAGAATATCAAAGGCTAGGCGTCTCAGCGTAATTAGAGCTCTGCCTCTCAGGGGCACACATGACCCTGCCATATACTGCATTATCTCTACTCTCTCGATTGATCCCCTTGTTGTTAGAAGATAGCTACGCCAGCTCCAGAATTTCATCTGGACAGGACAAAATTCAGATGCTGAAAGTAAACTAGTTCTTCCTAGGTCTCCAATGTTACCTGGCTGAATTTGCTTCATGTCTCATTGGTCATAACTGAACCACTTGCTCAGAACAAGAATCCATGTTTGATCAGCCAGGACTCTTTCTAGAGGGAGGAGTGATCAGCCTCTCCTGAAATCTGTGGCACTGGGGAAGAGGGTAGGAACTTCATGCAAATTAAAGTTATAAGAAAGGAATAGCTGTTGAGAACATAATGGTCAAGTTTGAGTTCCTAAAACAATGTATAGTGATTTATTTAGGAAAAGAAAACTGGAAATGCTGGGAAGGTAGGTAAGTGAAGGAAGGGAAGATAGTTCATGAAGCATACATTATAAAGTCTCAAGCATGGGCAACTGGAACTCAATGCAGCTGGGGAATTCTTAGAGTCATCGGGAATCCATGAAGACATTTCCTAACCAAGTTGTAAGAAGCTGGAGCATCCATCTGCCAACTTCCATCAACCATTGGCTGAGGGTTGCGCCAAGTGGTGTTAACCCCCTGGTACTTCTAGCCTGTGCTACACTCAGGCCTAAAGAAAGCCCTTGGGCAGAGCCACAGACAGTTCTGTCAGATGAGTGCCTACAGGACACAGGCAGAGCACGGATGACATCTGCAAACAGCAGGCTTTGCTACCAGCATGAGCTGTTTACATTCGTAATTTCATCTTCAAACTTTCAGAACTACAATGCTAGGGCCCAGGCTGATCTAAAATAAATGTAACCTTCATTACAACTAACAGCTGTTCCAAGTGGGTAGCAGAGATCTTCGGAACAAATTCCACATTTGTGATTACCCCTGAGATTCAGACGTCAGCTTTGTGAACAAGTGATTGCAGAGTGGAGCTTGCGGGGAGGTCTGCATCTGATTCTTCTCCATTTTTAATTCCTTGTTATAGTGCTGTATATATTTTTACGGAGGCAGAATATTTTCAAAGGACATAGCTTTTTTAAATAGAAATGTCCTATGGAACTCAGAAGATCTTTCAAAAAGATTCAGACTTCTTTTTAAACTAGAGAAGTTCGAATGGAAGTATAAAGACGATTCATTTAAGTGTTATGGATCGAATTTTGTTCCCCCAAATTGATGAAGTCCTAACTCCCAGTACTGTAGAATAAGAAATAACCTTATTTGGAAGTAGAGTTGTCACAGATGCATTTTTTTTTAAGGGAAATGAGGTCATATGGAGTAGGATGGGCTCCTAATCCAATATGTATGGTGTCTTTATGAAAAGATATAGGAAGAGAATGTCATGAGAATTACCAAGACAGAGATCAGGGTGATGCATTGTAAGCCAAGGACCATAAAAGATTTCTGGAAACTGCCAGCCTCTATAAGAGAGGCACAGAATATATGCCTTTCCACCACCCTAGGAAGGACCTAGATTTGCCCATGTCTAGCCTCTGGAACTGTGAGTGGCTTAAACAGTGTGATTCTTTGTAATGGCAGTGCCCCAAAATAAACACTAGTCTGATATCCTTATGATGACTTCCTTTTAGAGTTATGTAGTTACCAATGAAGTCCCCTGAGAAAGAGGCCCCATTAAAGGTGGTTGTCTGCTTGTGGTCCTGGTCACTTAGCACCAGTGGTAAATCACAACAATTTGGGTCACTTATTCTAGTCACAGGAGTGAATGAGACTCTGTGAATGTCTATTTCAGGAACAGTCAGACAGAAACCATTTGCATAGAAAAACATGGTCATAGTGATTGCTGGAGACCTTCAATGGATTTCTTCTTATGAAATTCCACAAAACTTTCTTTTTTGTGTGCCAGATAGTCACTGATAACTTATCCATTTCCTTAATAAAATCAATTAGACCAGAGGTGAAAAAAAAATGACATGATCAAAAGAAGGTGAAAATTTTAAGTCACCCTGCCAAGAAGTTTGGCTGCTGAGGATGGTCTTAGATGGAATTACACATCGATGATTCCAACTCAGTATTTTGTTTCAAATGGTGCCTTTGGGCTGGGCGACTGTAGCTCAATGGTAGAGTATTTCCTTGGCCCTGGGTTTGATCCCCAGCACTGCAAAGCAGTAAATGTGTAAATAGAATCCTTCAGTAGTTTTGGAAAAAAAACCCAGTTGTTTTAGAATGCAATTCCAATAAACATTTACAAAATTTTGTGTGTTGATGTATGCATTATTCTGGAGAGAGGATATGTTGTCTTCAACAGTATCAAAGTGAGTTAGAAAAAGTGACATTGAGGACATTTGAAATCACATGTCCAGTAGGATTACACTTTGAAACAGCACTAGAGAATCTTTATTGTTTAAGTTCTTTTTATAATATTGGAATACTGTATATATACCAGATGGCACTTGAAGCTCCTTATTTTTAATACTCAAAAGGCAGCCAGGTGGTTGTTATTATTTCTATTTTGTGTATAGCAAATAGAAGACTCACAGAGGTTAAACCATTTGTCTAGCCTCACAAAACTCAAGGCATCAGGACGCACATCTGTTTCTGTATTGCTCCAAAAACTGCTTTTTTTTTTTTTTTTAACTTCAGTTCTTCTGTCTCTTTATCCCGTGGCAATTTTCTACTTAAAAAAAGATTTTGATTTTGGTCTCGTTAAAGCCAGTTGCAGGCATCAGCTATTGTAGGAGACATTCTTACACGATATAGGAGAGTAGACCAAGTCAATTATAAGGCTACATATGAGGCCCATGACCGGGCCCTGGGCCTTCTTCTCCCCTAAATAGAACGTCCTTGAATTGTAGCCAAAGCAAATTTGGTCAGGCATGAATCGGATCCCATTGCTCCCTTGCTTAAAAGCCCCCAGTGGCTTCATCCACACTATAACATCTTGGGGGGGGCATTATTAATAACTTAACTGGGTTAAAAGCAGTTGCTGGGATTACTGAGGACCAAGCTAGACGTGAGGTCACTCTTCCTCCAAGATTCTGCAATTTGTCTCTACTCACTTCTCAGACATCAACCACCTTACACCTGCCTTCAGCCACTGTTTTTGGCCACAATGGCCTGATTTCAGGGGATTGAATACATGCTCAACTTGCTTCTGCCACTTGCTGATTGCCTTGCTCTTGCTTCTGCTTGGCATGCTCTCCTGAGACCTCCACATGCCTCCTTCCTTCTCGTTGTTTAGACTGATCCAAATATTTCTTCCACAAGAAATATCATTCTGAACCGCAGAGCTAGAGTGCCCCTGCTCCTTCATTCATTCTCCTCCATGGCACTCTGTTTCTTCCTATCATGTGTTTGTTTATTTTTATGGCTTTATTGTCTGAATCCTTCATTAATGGATATAAGCCCCTTGAGGGTAGAAACTTTGTCTTGCCAACTATGTGGCAATAGTATTTTCTCAAAACAATAAATATTGGTTAGCTGGCTGCTTTGGAGGAACAGTGGTCATTAAAATAATTTATGTGTCTATAAAAATAGAGAGACATTTGCATAGGGCATTAGCACCTGTCCACTGTCCATCCTGATGTCTTACCATTAGCTCTTGCCATCTCTGACCTCCCAATGTCTTTACTTATGGGACTTTCCTCCTTCTCTGTGTTATTCCTTTTCCTTGTCCTGGGCCTGCAAATCCACTAGGATTTGTTCACTTTTCTAGACCAGGACCCACATGATATCCTATGTGTCTATTATGATAACACCCATGACATGTTATAATCATTATCTGGCTGTTTCTTTTCCATTAGATCACCAGCTCTATCTTTTTAGGGCACCTCCGTATTCTGAAACCTGGGAAGCTGCCCATCACGTAGCATTTGCTTAGTGAATATACAAATACACAAACATGCAGATCATGATATATATACTTCACCCTGGCACTCTCTTGGATTTTTTTACATCTTTGCCTTTCTCCTAAAAATATAACAGCTCTGCACAGCAGGCATCAGCACAGGATTTATCACCACTCCTGATTCATTCTCAATTTCTAGATGTTAGGGTATCCTGCTGTCCACAGCATCAGTGCTAAGCTAAGAATCTTCAGCCTCTTATTAGCTCTCAACATCTAATGAGTCACCACATGTGGTACTTGGTTAAAACTGTCTTGCTTTTTCCAGTGCCTAGTGCCAGATATCTGCTGTCTTGTTCCTTTAACAGAAAGTCTCCTTATTGCCATCATTATGGTCAAAATTGGTGAATACACCTGCTGTCAAATTTTAGTGGATTTCATGGTGTGCAATCAGCTGTTGTTTGAGCTCTCTGATTTCAGCATTAGAATACTAGTGTATTAGATTTGCCCAGGCATGAAAATTCTTCTGGGACAGAGAGATTCATATATGGTCCTGGAAACAACCTTGATACTCCAGCTAACTGATCAATGCTTGTGCTGAAGCCAAGATCATGGGCATAAATGTATGCTTAACAGCTAGCTTTATCTCAAATGACAATGGAAAATGAGTTTTAGTAGTATACAGTTTAATTATCAGCATTTCTTGATTTGTACCAATAACAGGGCTTCTAATTCTTTAAGGAGAGTTTTGTGTGTGTGTGTGTGTGTGCGTATGAATATATGTGTGTGTATATATGTATATGAATATGTGTATATATGTATATGTGTATATATGTGTGTGTGTGTGTATATATATATATATATATATATATATATATATATATCAACTATTTGTCACCAATTCCATGGAGGAGCAGAACAATAAGAGCTCTAGACCAGAACTGCATGAGGTCAAATATTAATAGTGGCTATATAATGGAGGGAATGTTCATTTCTCAACTGCAAGTACAGATAATAGTCATAGACACTTTATAGGGCTGTTGGGCAAGTGACATGCTTAATACAAGGCTTGACATGTGTTAAACAGTATTTCTATCATCATCATTATTACCAGCACCACCACCACCAGCACCATCATCATCAAGTTCTGGTGATTACCCAGTCAACACAGGAAGAGAAACGAGAAGTCCAACTAGAAGTTTGTTGTGTGTCAACACAAATCAAGTTGTAATGACTACCAAAATCACACTTGAATTTGCCTGGGATTAGTCATGCTCAAAAATGGTAAAATTATGAAGGTAACTCTTAAGACTTAAAAACTGTTTAAAAAGCCATTACAGCGTGTTGTCCTGCCACAGCTCATGCTCCTGTACTACGTTGCTTACCTATCACCCCTCCACAATATACTGTTTTGCCACATCACCATCAATACATGACTTACTGCAACTGCTTATGGATCTGGAGCATGAACTAAAGAGATTTTCTGAATAGGTTTCCTTTTTAAGCACCATAGAAACAATGCATACTATTTGTAATAAATTTTAAGAATACAAAATAGAATGAAAAATTATATTCTGAGTCAAACAAAAATTAAAAAACAAAAATGAAAAAAATCTTGCCCATTCCTATCCTAATCCCAATAATCACAAATGATAACAGTTTGGAGTGTATTGGAATATACCCTTTTAGGTCCCCTTCCCCCATCTCTTTTTCACAGGTTAATGCACGCACATGTACACCCATACACACCCACATCATATGTGTGATAAGCACATGTAGTAGATTTTCTTTCTTTCTTAAAGGGCCACGATTAGACACCTTAAGAACACTATCCTGGGGGGGCTGAAGTTGTGGCTCTGTTCTTATAGCACTTGCCCAGCATGGGCGAGTGTGCAGGTTCAAACCCCAGCACCACATACACAGCAGAGTGTTGGAGCAACGAAAGCCACATGAAAAACTAAATAAAAATTGATTTTCTCTCTTTCTCTCTCACTGTCCCTCTCTCTTTAGAAAATTGTCCAGGATTTTTTTTTTTTTATCTATCAAGAATACAAAATTCATTCTTCTTTTTTCAATGGCTATCTTGTCTTCTTTTGCATGTTTAGGAGACTGTTACATTAGGATTAGAAGTCTGATTACTGTGAAACCACCATGATGTGAGGAGGCTCAACTAACAATGGCAGGTACCAGACATGAGTGAAGCATTTGGGGACTTCCAGCTTAGGTCAGCCACCGGCTGTTATAGCACAGGATTGGCCACAGCCAGTATCAAGAGGAAGGACTGCCCGTATTCCCAACTCACAGAATTGTAACAACTACTCAACTATGTTGTGCTAAGGCCCACATTTCAGAGTGGTTTATTGGACATACATAGATGAGAGAAATGCATAGCTACTATGATTCATTTTTCTGGTGTCTCATTAATAACCGAAGAGGTTGCTACTAGTTTTGTTTGTTTGGTGGACTTACCTTTCTCTCTCTTCTCTTTCTATTTTAAACGAGATTCAATAATCCATTCTTCTGTAGATGTATTTGCACACTCATGTCAGTATTTCTACAACCTATATTCCTCCTGGTGAGATTGCTGGGTAATAGAGTATGTGGACTGAACACATAGATGCTGTCATAATGTCATTTCTTAAATGTTATAGTGAGTTACACTTTCACCAACAGTTACGTTGCTAATCACAGTTCCTGTTTCTTTACATTCTTACTAAAACTCTTGTTATTAAGCTTCTACATTATTGCCACTCTATCTTGTCATTTTATTGAACCTTTATTAGTGGGACTAAACATCTTTACGTGAGTTTAACACCTACTATATTTCTTTTGGGACCATTTGTAATTGGATTATTTACTTTTCTTATTGTTGATTTGTATTAAATATGCATGTAAGCCAGGCACAGTGGCTCATGTCTGTGATCCCAGCGACTTGGGAGACTGAGGCAGGAGCATTGCAAATTCAAAGCCAGCCTCAGTAACTAAGTGAGACACTAAGCAACTTAGGGAGATGCTGTCTCAAAAAACAAAATAAAAAGAGTTGGGTTACAACTTAGTGATTCAAACTTTGGTACAAAATATCAAACAAACAAAAAAACCCACTAATGTGTTAAGGATATTAGCCCTTTGAGATAAATATTCAAAATAATTTATTTCATCTTACTGATTCAAACCACTTACCTTTGTTTATGGTATCTCTGAATTTAAAAGGTAACAAAATTGCGTGTACTCATGTCTTACATATTTCCCTTCATGGTTTCTGAATTTCTTGACAAACTTTATAATTCTCTTCCCCACAGTAAGATAATAAATCTGTCTTATATTGTCTTACATTAATATTTGAATCATTTTTACATGTATCTTCAACTTGCTTTTGTGGATGATGTGAAGTAAAGTTATACTATTTTTTTTCAAAGTAGATAAGCAGTTATGCCAAGACAATTTATTAACTAATTTTCTCTTTGTTTATCTAAAAAGTGGGTAAGTCCTGAATGTAATGTGGATTTGATTCTGGTTTTTTTCCAATGATCCCACCCCACCACATTCATATGGTAGCATGATTCTTAAAATTGAGTTTTTCTCAATGGTATAAATTTAATCATTCTGCCAACTCAAAATTTTGAAATGAGTAAATTTAAATGTGTTAAAACAGTGGATTTGTGTATTCGTGTATATAAATAGATAAAAACATATTAATACATTCTTAGACATTTTGTAGACTACAATATAAACAAATTACATTTTATTTTGGAACCATAAGGAGAAGCTCTAACAGCAAAACAAGCTACATCTGAAACCGATCTTAAATTTAAAGGTTAACCTGACAAAATATTTTTCTGATGTCACATAAAATCAATCTTCAATTTCATATCCTGAGGGCTCCAGACACTCTCTTCCTGATTTTCCAGACTTCCAGCCACATAAAATCCAATGAAAGTTACATAGAAGTAGAGGAAAAAGAAAACCCTTGAGAAGATTAAAGCTGGGAGGAAGAATGCCAAGAATTTGTTATCCAAATTCTGATTATAAACCTGTTTAAGATAACAGATAAATTAATGGTGTTCTAAGGCAATCTAAAACGTAATGGAGGGGTCTGGAGCTGTGGCTAGGCAGTTAAGGTGCTTGTGAGTTCAAACCCCAGCACCATGTATACAACGATGTCTGGGAGCAACGAAAGTCACATGAAAAAGTAAATAAAAATTGTTTCTCTTTCTCTCTCTCTCTTAAAAAAATAAAAAAAAATGCATTGGAGGTCCTTTATATATTTTTGGGAGTAACAAAAGATTTTCAGGTGCTGGAGCAATGGCTCAGTGGTTATGGTGCCATGTGGAAGGATGCAGGTTCAAACCCCAGCACCATGTACACAACGAAGTGTCAGAGCAATGAAAGCCACATGAAAAACTAGATAAAAATTGATTCTGTCTTTATATATATCTCTCACACATACTTTCTCTCTTTCTAAAAAGAAAATAAGAATAAAAACAACAACAAAAAAACCCAAACCATTTTCAGCTCCTCCTGAGTCTAAAGGGGAATGATCTTTATCCTTTTTTTTTTTTAAGAGAAAGTTTGTTTTTGTTTTGTTTTGTTTTTTCTAAATTTTCATCTGGATTTTGTTTTCCATCCATTTAAATTGTATACGTGGTGCTGGGGATTGAACCCAGGTCCTCACACATGCCATGCAAGTGCGATACTGCTGAGCACCTGTCCAGCCACTAAAATATCTCAATTTTTTTTTTTTTTAAGAGAGAAAGAGGACGGGGGAGGAATCAGCTTTATTTAGTTTTTCGTTGCTCTGACACCTAGTTGTGTATGTGGTGCTGGGGTTTGAACTTGGGTCCTTGTGTGTGCCAGGCAGGTGCAATACCACTGAGCCACTGCTCCAGCAACATATATCTCAATGTTTAAAAACATTTTGTTTTTACTTTGATAGTTCAAATGGCGAAAGACTGAAGACTGGTATGTACACATTTAGCACTATTTTACTTCAACACAAAATCATTTTGCTCCTCATGTAAAGGAAATGCTCGAACTCCCTAGCTTTTGCTACAGCTGGGCCACTTAGTCCACTGGAAGTTTTCAGATTTTGATGGTTTTGTTAGGTTTATGTCTGATGTGGCATGAGTTCTTGGATCACTATGATAAAACTGTGTACTAAAATCTAGTTTCCCAGAGCAACACGGAAGTGTTATAACAAGTTCTCTGACACATACATTGATCTTAGGCAACCTGAAAAAACAGAGTGGCACGAAGCCTGGAGCTGTGATGGCCTGAGTGGATTCTACCCTTGAATTTGTGGGCATGAACTTAAGAATTGTTGTTGACCAATAAGTGAATCTTTAGTCTTGAAACAATTCAAAACAAAATGGATTGAATATCAGCATTTTTAAAATTGGGTGCTAATTGTGACCTTCCTTTTTTTGACAGATTCTGATATTTTCTCTTTATTAATAAAATGCAGTTTGAAAGGGGAAAAAAAAGAAAAAATATTCACAGGTTTACTATCAAAAGCTAACCTTGGTTTAAACATTTTCTGTATGTTTTTAAAGTCACACACATAGTTTAAACATTTGTGTTCTCACTAGCAATAAGTTGTAATGTATTCCCTACTGTATTACTCACCTTTTCTTTGTGAAATACAAACACACAATACCATATTTGCCATCTCTTTTATCCTCAACTCCCCAAATATCAACATTACCATAACTTTTCTATGATTTAGAACCCAATTCAAATGACATCTTATTTGCCTTTGACTTTCCCAATTGTTAGTTCTATAGGTAAACTTAGCTTCTCTGAACTTGTTTTTTCAAAGGTCATTTATTGCTTTGTATTTCACATTTTTCATACATGCATGACTTCTCTATTACATGTAACTGTCTTGAGGATACTGCACTCTGGTTGCAGCAGCTACAATCATAGAGAATTTACTGTCTCAGAGCATTGAAAAGTCTAATGGGCTTCAAGCATGGCTGGAGCCAGAGCCTTAGCCTTAGACTCTTCACCTCTGCTTTATCTCTACTTGTGTTTTTCACATCTTTTAAAATTCCTTTTGGAAAAAATAAAAAACACTTTCTTTGTAAATATGGCAGTGAAGTTGCAAATTAGCAGAGCAGTAAGATATCTGGTCTGTTCTGAGTCTTTCCCTTTAGCCCACAGGAAGCAGCATGTGGACCGGCAGGCTTGAGTCAACTCTGGCTGATGACAGGCAAGAGAAAAAAAGAAAGTGAGGCAGGACAGGGGAAAACAGAGATACACACCAGTGATGGGAACCATATTTGATCTACCTCTGAGTACCCCATGGCTCTTGGACAGTGTGTGCCCCTAGCAACTGCTCCAATATTTGCTGAATGCACTGCCCGTATCCATCAATCACTTTCTAACCAGGCCGGGGGCAGGGGGTGAGAAGGAGGGTGTTAACATTTTTCTGTTGTCTCATGTTAAAGTCATGAAGAGAACACCACTTCCAGGTTCAGATTTGTTTCCTAAAGGACTTCCATTAAATGGCATTTATGTAAAAGGAAAATAAAGTTTAAAGGGAATAAATGACTTCGTCTATGGTAAGAAAAGAAAAAACAAAGCAATGTGACAAAGAGGTATTGATTCACTACTTTGAAGCAGGTAGCACCTCCATTTACCCTGCCCTTTCCCTCTCTACCTTCTCTAGGCATGCGAGCCTGTTCTGTAGGGATGGTGTCAGTAGCTCTCTCTGCTGTTTGGTTTCCAGGTGGGTTTGTCCAATGGGAGACATCTGCAGAAAATCAGAGGGCCAGTAAAGAGGAGGGCTGGGGTATTTGTTCCCCTAACTTCAGTATTGTTAGGTCATATGAGTGGGCTACAGTCTCTTCCAAACACTGTGATTCATTTTATAATGCTAGCTCTCTGGATTCAATAATAATTTCTGCCTTTTACCCCTACAGGCGTAGGGACAAACTTCATGGGAGAGTGGGAGGAAGTCTGAGGTTGGCATCCTGACAACTACATCTCTGGAATCCTGTCTCCAAACTTTATAAATCTTGCCCCACTAAAGCTGCCTTTGATGGTTATTTTCATGGAATTTTATTGGTATGGAAATTTTTTTGTTATTGTTTATTGTGTTTTTCAGGAATGAGGAACACTATTTTTAGGCCCAATAATTCCATGGTGCTTATGAATTTTAATATTTTAAAAGCTTGAGTTTTGCTTTGAGAGACAAGCCTGGCACAAATCCCTCAGCTCTTTACTTAGAGACAAGCTTTTACCTAATGAACTAAAGAAAGAGGAGAAGAAAATATTTCATTAATCATCACTGTAACTAATGAACCCATTTTCAAGGAATTGGCTGAACAATTCCAGTTGCATATGTTTCGAAAGACAAAGCAGTTGGGTTGGAAAAAGAGAAGTGTTTCTCTCATTCCCATTACAGCAAAATAATATTAAGATAATTCAAATGGCTATCTGCAAGCATTGTTATCAGGTACTAGTCTCATCATGTTCTTTGGTTTTAAAGTGAATTACTTTTGCAATGAAGGTAAAATGCATTATTCTCCTTTGACTGTGACATTTACTCTGAGCCTGTTTATACCAATGCAGCTGCTGCGTAAGTCAGTGCTTTTTCTCTTTTTCTTTTCATTTTAAAGGCATTTATGCAGCAAGTCGTCTGACCCAGGTTGTACATGAGCTGTACAGCATATGGTTGGGGTAAAGAACATCGTATCTTTTGTTCAGCCGTTTTTTGTATTTCTTTCCAGTCTTTTGCTTTTCTGATCCTCAAATAAGGCTAATTACAAAGGAAAAAAAGGTGGGACTGGTGGAGAGGGAGCCTTTAAAACCATTCCTTTTGCAGCAAGGAACAAAAGAGAGTACCAAGGGCATGGCTAGGCCTCAACAAAAAAGAAAAGAGAAAAACCACCTAATGAGGATGTCGAGATAAGTGCTCGTGAAGAAAACTGGCAAAAAAGAGCTTTTAGTCTAAAATCCATAAATAAGTGTGCATCAGATGGGTACTAGAACAGTTTTAACAAGACAGGCCACGAAAACTATATCCCTCTATGCAAGAGCGGTATGCCTTAAAAAAAAAATCTCCTTTCTTTACAAGACATTTTTCTTTCAAAAATTAATTTAAAAAGAAATACTTGAAAATTAAGATGTTTTATTCATGTTTCTGAATCCATTATAGAGTGACTGCCGTAGAAAAAGTTGTTTTTAAGACATAATTATGAAGGATGCTGGCTTCTTGAGGGGGTCAAAGATTTTGCATGAATATGTATGAAGAAGTTGTTCATGAAGATGAGCTGAACAGAGAAGATTTTGCCCAGAGACTCCTGCTACATTTTTACTTCTAAAATGGGAGGAGAAACAGCATGGGCACTATAAATAGCCTAGCAGTAGAGAGAATTTTGGTCATGGAGTGTGAACTTTTTCATGGTTTTTAATAACAATATCCTACTAAGTGATCAAATTTGTTCATATTGCAACCAGAAATGCATCATTATATTTTTTACCACAACCTACCTAGTTTTAAATTAAGTATGTATTACACAATATATTAGGCATTAGATTTACATATATGTATATATAAGCTGGCATACTGAGCAAAATTATGGCTAATTCCTGTTGTTAATATGATCTAAATAAATAATGTTCAATATTTTTATATTTGATTAGTAGCTATATTTTATAATTTCATTACAGATGCTATTATATATCGTATCCTTTAATATTCAATTATTCATATTTTCCTTCATAAAACAGCTCTCATTCCTGGAACTTACTGCATATTGGGGTTCTGGTGAGGTTCCTAGTTATGTATTAAAGTTCTGTTATGTTCACTAACCTCTCTTCTTTGTTTATTTTCTTATTTAGGTATTTTTAAAATGTTTCTCCTTTATGTCATACTAATGCATCATGCTAATAATTTGTGAAAAAAAGTTGAAAATGTTACATATATCTTATCAACTGGCATTTTTGAAATTGCTTTAATGACATGAAAATTAACAAATTTCTATACCTTGAATGAATTAATATTTGAAACTTATCTTCATGACTTTGTTCCTTAAAAAGTAGTCTGTAAACCAAAAGCTACCTTGTGTCTCAGAATCTGAATTTTACTATGATCCTCAGGTACTCGTCCAGGGATGGGTATGTTTAATGTACTTTAAAGTTTGAAAAGCACTTTTTATTAATCTCTCTCCTATATCTTGAAATTAGGAGTCTGGTTTTGCTGTGTTGGAAGCAATGATGGTTCTGACATATACTTAATATCCTTTGTTGTTTCCTCAGCCAATCATAAATCTTTTTCAGAGTTGTGGTCTAACCTGATAGTCATACACCTGGCTTTAAGGTTAGGTAGACTTGGGTTAAAGAGATTCTCTCTTATTTCTTTTCTTTCTTTTTTTTTTTTTTGGTTGATTTTTTTTTTTATTGGTACATTATAGTTTTACATAGTGAAGGGGTTTGTTGTTACATCTTCATACATGCACACAATATATTCATGTATCCCATAACCCCTCCCACCTTTTCCCCACTCTCTGGTCTCTTACTTCCACTAATCTGCCCCCAATTATATATTACTTTTTGTGCTTTAAAAGTCTGCATGTGGGCTGGAGCGGTGGCTCAGCGGTTTCAGCGCTTGCCTGGCAAGCACGAGGACCCGGGTTCAAACCCCAGCACCACATACACAACCGAGTGTTGGAGCAACTAAGGCCATGTGAAAAACTAAATAAAGTTGTTTCTCTCTTTCTCTGTCTCTCTCACTGTCCCTCTCTCTTTAAAAAAAAAAATTAAAAAAAAAAGTCTGCATGTGAGGTATTCAGTATCTTAGAGTTGCTAATACCACCATACAGTGTTAATATCACCCTGTTTCTGTCCCTATCTACCCCCTCTCTCTTTCTCACACCCCCCTCACCCCCCATTCAAACAAGCTTCCCCCAGTTCATTTGTTAACCATGCTGGTGGATCTATTATAGAAGCTTGTCCTTCTTTCACCCATTCTTTTGGTTTACTTTAGCCTCCACATATGAAAGAAAACATTCAATTTTTTATTTTCTGAGTTTGCCTAATTTCACTTAATATGGTGTATGTGTGTGTGTGTGTAATCACAGTTTCTTGATCCATTCATCCAGTGATAGGCATCTGGGTTGATTCCGTAATTTAGCTATTATGAATTGTGCTGCTGTTAACATTGATGTACCTGTAGTACTGTAGTATGCCGACATTGTATCTTCTGGGAAAACACCACGAGTGAGATAGCCAGCTCCAATGGAGGTTCCATCTTTAATTTTTTTTTTTTTTAAAGAGGGGACAGTGAGAGAGAGAGAAAGAAGCAATCTTTATTTAGGTTTTCATGTGACTTTCATTCCTCAGACACTTCGTTGTGTACGTGGTGCTGGGGCTTGAACTCATGTACTCAAGCATGCCAGGCAAGCACCGTAACCACTGAGCAACTACTCCGGCCCCCATCCCTGGTTTTTTGAGGAATCTCCATCGTGCTTTACAAAGTGATTGTAATAGTATGCAGTCTCACCAAAAATGTATAAATGTTCCTTTCTCCCCACAACCTCTCTAGCATCTGTTGTTTGTATTCTTTTGTTATTCTTTTTTGGTGGTGGTTATTTTTTTTTTATTCTTGATCTTTGCCATTCTGACTGGAGTGAGGTGAAATCTGAATGTAGTTTTGACTGCATTTAAATTCTCTATTATTTCTGATGCTGCGTTGGCCAAATGACTCAACCTCTGAATGCCTTGGGGTCTCACTGTAAAGTGGAGGTAAAAACAGTACTTACTGCTAGGTTTATTGTGAGAATTGAATGAAATTATACTTGTGAAGTGATTAGCACACTGCCTGGTGCATGTTAAATGACGAGTGAATGGTGGCTGTTATTATAGTTATGGTCTCGTCACAGTCCTGAAAACCTACCCCTTTCCGAACAGTCACTCTCAGTCTTCTTAGATTCAGTGCCACAAAACTTTTGTAAGTTTCTCAATTTTCAAAAATTTTTAGAAAGTCAGGTACGGTGGCACATGCTGGAAATTCAAGCTACTCAAAGTTGAGGCAGAAGAAGGGTAAGTTCAAGGCCAGCCTGGGCTACTTAGTGAGATCTTGTCTGGGCGGGGACCTGGGGGGGGGGTGGTAGAGTTCCCCTGGATTCACTGTTCAGTACCAAACCCCCAAAATAACCAAGATAAAATAAACCCAAAACCAATAAAAACTTATGTATAAATAAAGGACAGATAAAAGGAATGTAATTTATATTGAAAGAATAATATAAGATCAGGTAAAAATATGATCACAATTTGCTTAAAATTAGAATCCACACAAATGGGAGAACCACAGTGCTGGCTGACTGGTATTGGTGATTCAATATCATAACCAGCATTACAGCTAGGAATGTGACTTATTGAAATGGTGACCATATCTTTGTAAAATTCCGAACAAAACAGAAGACATTATTTCATCAGTTTACATGGTGCCTATAATCCTGGAAAGGTGACTGAATCTAAAAAATTGTGCAAAATATGTTTTGTGTTAATATGTAAGACAGTTAGCTTCTGGCCTCAGAGAAGGAAGGAATTGCCTGCTCACGAATGTCTGGTGAGATTCTGAACCCATGTAAACTTCTGGACAATCCTTTGTTACATGGGACTACTTAACATGTCACATGACGGCTGGTGTTCCTGGGCACTGCCACTGAGTGCCACTAGTGCCATCCAGTGATTGAGATGACCCAATGCACCCCCACCAATTTCCAAAAGACCCTTAAGAGACACTGCCTTTAATAATTGTGCTGTTCTTTTCTAAGTGTTTTATCTTTTTGTGTTTCATAATTATAGATGACAAGTAATATTGGTGCAATGTAGATATAAAAGAGGACATAAAAACATTACATACTTGTATTGCTACATGAAAACAGAAGTATTACACAATAAAATTATGTGTGGACCAAGAAGTAAATGTCTTTTAGAACAAGTATTCTACAATGTAAGGATGAAAACTTTCTCTTTACTTGCCACTGGAGATACTTCCCATTCCAGTTGAGGATATTTTACAGTGATATTGTGACACTAAAAATTGTAATTGACTTTCAGAGAACAGACTTCAGTTTTTAATGCCCCCAAGGTATGTGATCTTACATTAATACACACTTTGTCGAATCCGATTGCTTAATTAGGACCCAGAGTTCCTGTGATAGTTGGAAAATTCTACCCCCACCCCTGACAAAAACTTCATAATACAAAATTGACGTAATTTCATGATGAACAGATCGACTGCTAAAGTCATGAATGCATTTTTTTTCATGAATGCGTTTTTATGGTTATTGTGAACATACAATTAAACATGACAGTTATTAATCAGGTTTCCAACAGAGACTTTATTTATTTAAGCACCCTCTAATAGTATAGTAACAAATCCAAGATGGAAAAGTTTTGAGAAAACAACCAAATGATCTTAAAAAAATAAGTGGTAAAATAGAGTTACACTAAAAACAAAACAAAAATAACCCTGCATTAACCCTGGTTTAGTGCATGTCTGTCCTCTTCTCTGGATATGAATCACCTTTGGGTTGCATTCAAAGGCTAAAATTTCTCAGGGAGCTATTTAAGTGACAGAAAATGTGAACTTCTGTGTCTCTTTTGTCAAGCTTGCCTTTTTTTAGAACTGGTATCCTGCTTAAATATTTATACATGTAATTGCTAAGGACATCTCCCTTTTGTAGGGATGTGTTGCAGAATGGTCAGCTGTTTGTCAAAAGTTCATGGTTTTTAACAGCACAGAACTGCAGGAAGAATTTCTAACCATATGTGTCATTTCTCAGTATGCTCTGAATCCAAGTCCTGGTTAGTGGAATGTGGATGAAGTGAGGTAAGTCCCCTTCCAGGCCTGGCCTAGGATACCTCTGGATCATCCTCCATTCTCTCATACTGCTCATCCACTATTGGATGTCGAAGCACATGACCTTCTTGGAAGCTTCTTTCAGCCTGATCTCTGAGTGATTAGATGGCACAGAGAACCTTGTCCTCTGTATTGTACTTTTTTTTTTTTGTATTGTACTTTGTAGAGGCCTGAAGCACATGTTCCCTAAGAAATGCATATTTGTTGGTTTAAATCAATGATATAAGGAGTTTTATTCATTATAGCAGTTAGCATTACCCTAATGTTCACTATTGTGCATTCATATCCTAGAAGAATGAATGTCTTGCAGATACTACATCCTCAATGAGCAAATGAAAGTGTACTCAACTATGGAAGAACAAAGAAAAATGCAGTATAAGCACAATTCTTTGATTTTCTAGACCAGATCAGATATTGTTTTTTTGTTTGTTTGTTTTTGTTTTTGTTTTTGTTTTAGAGAGAGGGACAGAGAAAGAGAGAGAATCAATTTTTATTTTTTCATGTGGCTTTCATTGTTTGGACAATTCATTGCGCACATGGTGCTGGGGTTTGAATCTGCATACTCGCCCATGCCAGGTAAGCACTGTAACCACTGAGCCACTGCTCCAGTTCCTCAGAGATTGTCTTAAAAACGAGTAGGAAAATTGGATAGTAGGCAATGCTGTCTGCCTATCCACAGGGCCAGCATTTTCTTATGCAACCTTGGGATTCAGAGGAGAATCTGATAGTAATCCCAGGCCTTCGGTGACACTAGTTCAGACAGAAATACCAGGACAGTTTCACAGAAAGGATGTCATGGCAGTTAGTATTAAAATAATGGCAAGTGGCGCACCTGTGAGTCAACCCTGGGTAGCCACCCACCACATGTGACAAAATACAATACTTTTCCTGCAGTGGCTGGTTGAGGAAATGCAACCTTTGTACTCTGCAAAAAGAACCTGTTATTTAGAGTTGACTGTTAGTATCCATGATTAGTACAAAACCCTTCCTGACCAATGATAGCATTCCCCTCAGCCTAGTCAAGGATATATTTACTTGATTTTGCCAGACACTTTCACACATATTTTCTTATTTAAGTTTCTATATAATAATATCCCTCATCTCACATGTACAGAAATGAGGGGCCAGAGTTGGTGACCTAATTTGCCCCAGGGCACCCAGCTGCATGCTTCCTCTACACCATTCATTCTCTTTTATCACTTACTTATCTTTCTACATTTCATACTTCCATTCTGGCTCTCAGTATCCTCCACCACATCACAAAATAAAAACAAAAAAAACACCAAGGGGAGCGACCTCTTGGATAATTAATTCTGGTACAGCACACCTGACTGTGTTCTGGGTTTAGAATATTAAAAGTACTCATTTCACGAGTTCACTGAAATTGCAAAGAGATATCTCTGTTGTCACTGCTGCTTTTCTAGTAATATATTGTTTTCCTTTAGGCATGTATCTTTTCCTTGTGACATACCCCTCAATTTTTTTCTTTTTGTCAAGAAGTTCATGGATGTTGCAAAGCATTCATTGTATGGTTTAAATTGTGTTCCCAAAGATGTCTTTCTTTCTAGAGGGGACTGAACCACAAATTCTTCTGGAATCATCCTCTAAACCTCAATCTTTTATACTATCCTGTAAAGGGATAGGCAGTAAATATTTTATGCTGTGTAAGCCACAAGGCTGCTGTTGCAACTACTCAACATGGTTTATTGAAACCATGTTTCAATAAAACTGCACACACACAAAGTAGTCTGTAGGCTAGATTTTGCTCATGGGCTGTTGTTTGAGAATGACTATTTGGTGCACATGTCACTTTTATGATTAGATTTCCTCTTCCACCCCAAATTTATTTATTTTATAATTTTCTTAATTTGTAGCACTGATATGGATATATGAAGAAAGGCAAATACTCTATTGAGATATTTTAGAATTGTTAGAGTTCATACATACTCCATTTGAAAAAAAAAAGAATTGTACAGGAAATATTTGGATTTAAGAAATATTTTCTAAAGAAGAAACAAAAAAAGAAAAGGTGATTCCTGACATGAGTGGGGTGGGAGAGTTGCAAACATAAAGCAGAAAGCAAAATTAATAATGGGTAATTAATATTGAATAAAAATAAAGTTTTTAAAGACATACTGAATTTATTTCATCACTGAAAATATTTCTTTTGTCTCCAGACCCTGGAATTACAGTGTGAAAAAGACAAATATGGTCTCGCCATGCAGAATTTATGGTTTATTTGGGGAAATACCCATGAAACAAATAATTTTTGTAAATGGTGGGGAATGTATGAACTTGGCAAGTACAGGGTGAAATGAGAGCTTGAGTGGAAAGAGGCAACTCTTAGAAGAAGACATAAGCCACATGAAAGAAATGGGAGGACACTGACAGATGGCTTTGGAATTTGGAGGAGAAAGTTGAATATGTATCTGTGTATGACTTCAAAAGGCTAATGGAAGAGAAAGGAAGTGATGTAATTCAAATATTAGGAGCCTTTGTTTGCTTTTTATATTTTTAAATGAGCTTTCATGTTAATGAATATTGATGAGGGGTGAGAGTTGGGGAGGAAAGGGTAGAGGCAATAGGTATAACTAGGTGGCCATTCTGAAAGAGAAGTTTGGTTGTGTTGAAGAAATAATAAGCAACCCATTTGCCTGGAGGACAGAGAATAGCTGGAGCTAGGGCCAGAGACAAAGGCTAGATCAGATGGTAGAAAGCTTTGAAAGCCAGGTCAAAGACCAGGGTTGACTTGAGCAGATGAGAGAGCCTGAGTAGCCAAGGATCTGAGCTGGAGAAATTTTAGGAAATTAAGATTTAGGGAAAGTCTGAAGGCAATGATTACAGGTAAGAGACTGAATAGTTCAGGTAATGAGGGCCAGGAGAGGAAATGAACAGGGTGACATTGTATTGTGAAATTGCTTCCTTTTTCTATAAACTCTTTTGAGTTAAAAGTAGCATCTGTTCATCTGCCTGTGGCACTCTTTTTTACTGGAGGAAGAACAGCACTGTATTCACTGGCTGCTGACAATGTCTCTCCTTGTGCTCTGCTATGTTTTAATTATGTTTGACATTCATCGCACACTATTATCCAGTGGCAGCCAATTGAAGAAATGCAGCTTCATTTGAAGTCAAACAAAAGTGAGGATACATGTAATTATAGAGTAAGATATTATTACTTGGAAGCCAGAAGATTTTTAGGTTGAATATGCTTGTGACTTCCTACCTACCACTCCACTTCCATATCTTGTTTTGATTCAATTCTAAGAAGCCTCAGCCCACAATTTAATTATAAAAAGCCTAAGCCAGGAGTGGTTCAAAAGAATACAGAAGCTAAAACTCGACTAGGAATTGGAAAAAGGAGGTGCCTTTTTATTATGGATTTTTTTTCAAACATATACAAAAGTAGGGAGATCAGTGTAATAAACTTCATGAACTTGTCAGTTTCTATAATTATCACCACATGGCCTAACTTGTTTCATTTATAATCACTCCAGTATTTTACCCTTGATCTTTAACCTGAATTATTCTAAAGCAAAAATTAGGCATCCTATTATTTCATCTATACATGTCAATATGTATCTTTAAAAGAGAACACTTTTATAATAAATAAAATAAAATAATTTTTAATGATCATTAAATATCTAGTTTTTAAAATTTCTTCAGCTATCTTATAATTTTATTTGATAATTGTTTTACTTGGTTGTTGATCAAAAGTTGATGCAGTTGAGAGCCATACATGGCATAATTTGATATACCTCTTAAATCTCTTCATTACAGATTCTGTACTTCTGAGCTTTTCTTGCTTGCTTTTTATTTATTGAAGAACCAGGTCATTTGTCATGTAGAAATTTCTACTTTCTAGATTTTGTGATTAGTTGTTGCATAAGATGCTATTCTAGCCTCTGGGTTTCCAATAAACTAATAATTGGATCTAAAGGCTTGATCAGATTTGATTTTTTTCAAGAATATTTCATGAGTGGGCCTGAATTCCATTGTATTCTATCAATACATCCCTATACATTTATTGATACATCCCTAGTGGAATATATGATAAAGACAAAAATTACTATGAAGAAATCAAACTATGTTTACTAATCATATTGTTAGTAACATACCAGGAAGCATTCTGTATCTGGTTGTCCTTTTCTTTAATGATGTTAAGAGAAATTAATAGATCCAAGTATTGTTAGCCTGACCCAGCTGTTGTAAAGTTCCCTGCTACCTTGAGGCAATAGTTAATAAAAGAGAAACAGGAGAACTACTTGATGAGTTTTAAAAAATTGTGTGTTACAAGGAAATCACGGATTTTATAGAGAGGTGATGTGCTTCAACATTGAAATAATTTTTTGAAATTCACAAGTTATATCATCTTTGCTCTAAGGGAACCCTCTTGAGTTGGCTTTTCTCTCTTTTTGCCTTTCCTCACTATTGCTTTTTTAGCTTCTTTGCTTTCTGGTGTGACAAGAGGCTTATTTTGTATTTCTGTTTATCCGGAATCAGTCATTTCTCCAAGGAGCTCTATTTCCTTTCAGTGGAAAATGGTCTTTAGAAACCACAGTCTGGGCACTTATGGTGCTCATTACCACAGGGTTGGTCTTTTCTAGGTCTTTTGAATAGAAAAAAAGATTTTATTTTTGTTTAAAACATTGCACCATTAGCTAGGTGCAGTGAAGCACGCCTGTAATTCCAGTGGCTTGGGAGGCCGAGGCAGGTGGATTGCAGATTCAAAGCCAGCTTCAGCAACTCAGTGAGGCCCTAAGCAACTTAACAAAACCCTGTCTCAAAATAAAATGTCAAAAAGTGCTGAGGATGTGGCTCAGTGGTTAAGTGCCCCTGGGTTCAGTCCTTGGTAGACAAAAAAAATTACATCTTTAGTTCATACTAATATTTCCAAAATGAATTTTGAATTTTTATTTAACATATTTGATTTTTTCTGTTACATCTCCTTTTAGAATTACTAAACATTAATGTCTAATGATATTAATATAATTACTTATTTGTTTTAAACTAGCAATATATGTGCAGAATAACCATGCCAATATTAACAATATGATTATTAAACATATTTGATATCTTTATAGTTGTTTTTGTCTTTAGTATATAAAGGATGTAACAATAAATATATAAATATGTATTTAACATATAAATGTACAGTTTTACGATCTTTAGGCCAAATGTATGAGATGGAATCCTGAGCGTGCTATGTCTTCATGGAGTTCTTTTTAAAATCAACTCTATTGATAGAATGAAATGCAGCCAATTTAAACAGAGTTCAGTGTTTTGATAAGTGTATACATTCGTGTGTTCACCAATGTAATCAAGAAATAGAATACTTTCATCACCCTAAAAAATTCCCTTGTGACCCTGTTTTAATATTCATTTAATATATATTTATATTATAAATATACATGCATATATTTTATATTCCTCTTTTTAAGAAAAATAATAATATACATATCATTCTGAAGAGTACAGAGGACATGCTAGTAAAGAAAGCCCTATAAATCTTAAGATATACTCACGAAAATATTTGTTATTTAATAAAAATAATTTGCTATTTTTATCAGTAAAATTCAGATCCATTTAGTATCAAGTCAAGTTAGCATCAATCTAATGGAAACAATACACTAAAATGAACTATTGTTCATTGAACTCTGGTTTTCAGAAAGGAAAATACCATTCACTTCTATGATGCATATTTGAGCACCAACTACATACAGCTTCCTAAACGTTAGCTTATTTAACCTATAATAAACCCACAAAGTAGGCTTCATTATCAACTCTGTGTAAGAATAGAGAAATTAGCACAAGAGATATTAAGAAACTGCTAATATCTCCATCTAGTCAGAATTTGAGCAAATCATACTGCCTTCAGAGTCTGACTTTTGATTGACCAAGCCCGTGGTTAGATATGTATGTGTGTCCTTTGTTTGCTATTATAAGTAATGTTGTAGTGAGCATCCTTAAAGTTAAATTTTAGTTCTTATCAGCTGATATATACTTAGCTGGAATTTTTTTTTGTTGTTGTTAGAGCATTATAATTTTATATAGTTATTGGTTTCATTTTAACAAAAATCATACATGGCAAGGAATTTGATTTCTTGCCATGTATGATGGCAAGAAGGGACTTTTCTTCCCTTCTCTCCTCTTATTCTCCCTCCTCTACCCTACTAAACCCTCTTTCTTCTACATATACATAAAGGTGAGATTACCTGTAGTAACTTTATATATGAATATAATAAGATTTTGTTAAATCCATTTCATTTTTCCCCATCTCCCTTATTCTCTCCCTCCCTCCCTCATTTTCCTTCTACTCCACTGATCTTCCCTGTATCTCTATGATATTCAATCCCCTCCCCAACCACCTTCTTTGCCTTACTTTGCTCTGTTTTCTACACATGAAAGAAAACATTTGACCCTTAGTTTTCTGAGACTGGCTTATTTCACTTAGCATAATTTTCTCCATGTCACCCATTTACTGGCAAATGCCATTATTTCATTCTTCTTTATGGCTGAGTAAAACCCCATTGTGTACATCTAACACATTTTCTTAATCCATTCATCTATTGATATGCATCTGGGTTGATTCCATTATTTTGTTATTGTGAGGTGTGCTGCTATAAACGTTGCCGTGACTGTATTCTTATAGTACTCGGATTTTAGATCTTTTGCATAAACAGCAAAGAGTGGGATAGATTTTTTTTGAGAAATCTCCACAATGCTTTCCAGAGGGGCTGTACTAATTTGCAGTCCCACCAACAATGTAAGAGTGTATCTTTTCCCCCACATCCTCTCCAACATTTATTATTATTTATGTTCTCAATAATTGCCATTCTGAGTGGAGTGGGATGAAATCTTAGTGTAGTTTTGATTTGCATTTCCTTAATTGTGAGAGATGCTGAACATTTTTTTGTCTATTTCCTGCCTATTTGTGTTTCTTCTTTTGCGATGTTTCTATTTAGTTTGTTATTTTGTCCATTTATTGATTGGGCTATTCGGTTTGTTTCTGGCATTTTTTTTTTTAGCTCTTCATATATTCTGGATATTAATCTCCTATAAGAAGAGTAACTTGCAAAGATTTCCTCCCATTAGGCCCTTTTTCACTCTTAATATTTTTCCTTGCTGTGCAGAAGTTTTTTAATTTGATGGCCTTCCACTTACTGATTGTTGGTTTTATTTCTTGAGCTCTAGGGGTCTTGTTGAAGAAGTCAGTGCCCGCACCTATATGATGGACTATTTATCCTATGTTTTCTTCTAGCGTTGCAAGGTTTCTGGTCTGATTTCTAATTCTTTGATCCATTTTGATTTGACTTTTGCGCAGGGTGAAAGAAAGGAATTTTAATTCATTCTTCTATATAAGGATAGCCAGTTTTCCCAGCACCATTTATTTAAAAGGCTGTCATTTCACCAACATATATTTTTGGCAACTTTGTCAAATACTAGATGGCTGTAAGTATGTGTCTTTGTCTCTGTGTCTTCTATTCTGGTCCATTGGTCTTCATGTCTGTTTCGATGTCTTATATCATGCTGTTGTTGCTACTATAGTACTGTAGTATAATTATGATGCCTCCTGTGTCAATTTCCTGTTCAGAATTCTTAGCTGGAATTTCTGAGTTGACACATTTACGATCTATAGTACAGAGAAAACGAGAAGGAATCCTATTGAGCATGGTGACAATATGTCCCCATGAGTTGTTTTCTTAAATCAACTCTACTGATTAAAAAAACGTAGCTAACTTAATTATTCAGTTCATTGACAAATGTGTATACTTGTAACCACCACTTAAATCAAGAAAGAGTGTTTTCATCATCTCCAAAATTCCCCTTGTACGCATTAATAATTCCTGTAAATTTGGAGAACGGAACCTTTTTACTTGCAATATTTTGTTTAGTGGAATAAAAAAGGTTTGCAGTATAGGCCATCTGATTGCCAAATTAACTGTCTTCAGGCAGAAATTAATTTTTATACTTGTCTCTTTCCTTTTCTACTACAGTCCATGTCAGAAAGCACTGGCTTGAAGATATCAATATTAAATGCTGCCTTCTCTATGTAAGCTGAAAGCTGTCATCCATTGTTCTGCTGATAGCAGCCTGAAACTCACATCTCAAGGGTTAACCTCACCGGCCAGCCCTGACTTTTTGGATGTACATATTTCACTTCCATTTAGATAAATGAACACATTTCAGTAGCTATAGCACCCTGTTTCCCTGAGGGAATGTTACCTATCTGTCCAAAAGACAGGAAATTTCAGTTTTTGAATGATTATTTTATTTTTAGGTAAAAGTATAAAAGTAAATTCTATAGACATGGCCAAATTTACAAATATATAACCGTGAAATCTTATATTTTAAAAAATGGGAATCCAATTATAAGAAAACTGAAAGCCAAAGAAAATAAATGCTTTATATAAGATGACACAATTTAAGGTCCTGTTGGGATTAATACCTTTTCCAGTAGAATAAACTACCTATTTTCCCGAAATTTTAGTCTGCTGATTCTGTTTCATGTACTTTTTGTAGTATCATGCTGGCAATCTGTACTGTTGCAGTCCTCAGGCGCAACTGTTCCCAGGCAGAGATTACAAAAATTATAAACATTGTATCTTGTATACCATGAGAAAATTCAGTATCAGTTGAAAGTCATCTTCATCATACCTGCTCCAATATGTGCCTGGGATAACACACCTTTTCAAACAGCATGTTATGCCACAAGGGGTGAAAAGAACACATGCAACCCTTGCAAAATCCTATTTTTGCTGCCAATCACCATGGAACAGAGCAACTCTATTACCAATTGGAAAGAAACCTCCTGGTTGTTTCAGATATTCCGTTGTGATGTGTGGAAAGTCTCACAAGACAATTTGAAATAGATTCCCTTGAAAACTTAAGACATTTCTTTCTTATTAGAAAAAAAGTCCATTTGTAGAAAATTAACAATAAAAATGATAAAGTTAATCACAATATTTTAAAACTGATTTTCACTGTTAACGCATATTTCCAAGCTCATAAAAAGTTTTAAGTTTTGCTAGGCATGGTGGTGCAACCCTGAAATACCAGCAACTTGGGAGGTTGAGACCGGAGGATGGCAAGTTTGAGGTCAACCTCAACAACATGGGTGGCCCTAAGAAACTTAATGAGACCATATCTCAAAATAAAAAATAAAAAAGGCTGGGGAGGAGGCTCAGTTGTTAAAAGACTTTGGGTTCAATCCCTACTACAAAAACACCAGTTGCAAATATTTATGAGTTCAAGTTTTTAACACAACTCAAATATGAATAACATTTCCTTAACATTAGACCCAGTTGGGCACAGCGGACTTTAGATTACCTGATGCTAGACTACTTGGTTAGCATCTGGAATATGTCAATTAGTCATATAACCTTGAATAAATTATTATTTCTGTACCTCTATTTCTTCATCTATAAAATAGCAATATTTCAGCCTTTATGTCTTAGGTTTGTTACCAAAATTAAATGAATTAAGACATGTAAAGTACTTTTATAAGAACTTGTTTCTTATTATCATTATTAAATATCATCATTAATTTCTTATTCAGAGATAATGCACATTTTGCATATGACAGAGACCCCAACCATCCTAATATTGTAATCTCTAAGTATAAATTCATAGTAATGTTTTGGCTTCCAATAGTTTTATTGCATTAAAAGAACTAAATACTTCAAGCATCATCCATAGCTTTTTGAGTGAAGTAAAATTTGAGAGAGCAGGCATTTTGCTATGCATAAATTAAACCGTCTCCTTCACGGTTGGGAAAATGGCTGATGGTAAAATGGCCTGACTTCTTTTACAGGTATAAGAGGAGAAAGCAAATGACCCAGGTGCTTCCCTGGCCAGTCTTCACCGTTGCTGCCCAGGTTTGATACCACAGCTTCCACACATCTCTATTGAGGCTTATAAAAGTTTATACCTTTCCTTGTGTAAACAGAGATCAATAGAAACAATTTCTTCTTAGCTCCACCTATATTACATTTCAGAGATTTTTCTTTTTTTAATCTCTAAAATCCTACCTCCAATATCTTCTTGCCTTTTCTTTTCCCTTCATATTGGTGTCATATGTCACTTCTTCCAACTGTAAAGAGAACGGGTTTCTACTCCTATCTGTAGATATGACTATAGACGTGTTTTCATTTTGTGTCTTTCACCACAATTAGAGGGGGAATATCTCCTTTTTACTGAGTTCAAATTCTGGGCAGAATAGGTCCAGATTGGGTCAGATGCTAACCTCCTGAGATAATTAACTGTGGCCAAGGAGGTTGGGATCCTGTAAAACATGACATCCCCTGCTGGAAGCACATGCTGGGAATGGTGAAAGGGCATTTCTCCTAAGAGGGGGGTGGGTGTGGGTGGGGCGTGTGGCTCTCATAATGATGATGGGAGCTAAGCAGGCCGTAACACCAACATGACCCTTGTTTAATTTCGTTCTGTTTGCTGCCTGTGTATCACCTCACTTTCATTACTCAGCAGCATGCTGTGGGTGTGACTTTTGTTCTTGTATGCCATTGGTGCCATCTGCTCCTGCCTTCTCTCCTTTGATGTCATTATACAGATGGCAAGGGCACAATGGGAAATGGCATGTACTTCAATATGGTAGCTCTGGATACATCAAACTTGCCCTGCATCAACTAATCTAACTCATGTGTAAGTCTAACTTTGAACTAATTATTACATTTTGGCTTAGCCCCTGAAATCCCATCATAAATTATTGGAAGTATATGCATCCATTCCAAAATATGCACCTATGATTCAGGAAATAATATGAGTGATGGTTTTAGAGGTAGTCTGATAGATTTGTAAAAAATGATCACACCTTGCTAATAGTAACCTACCAAGGTTCAGAAATATTGTTAATATTATAAATGGTAGAAAAAGTCTTATAGGTGTGCTTGCTAATTTAACCATGTGGGTGTCAGAGTGAATTAGTCAATGCTACAGCCAAGGCAGGAAAGAAGAAAAATTAATATTCATTAGACTCTTGTTTACACTTCTCTTATCAAGGTCAATCAGTTGACTTTAAGCACAATGTTTTCAGTCTTATTACAGTCATTAGTATCCTTCAGTCTGTGGGGAACACTTGGGTTTCACAAGTGAGTTTGATTTGCACGTTACTCACATCACATGGAGACCCACATTTAGGTTCTATTTTTCTGGGATTTAGACATGAACCTTTACTTAGATTAACCAATTATCCTTCTTTATGATAGGATAATAGTTAAATATGGAGCCAAATATTCTCAACTGCAGAAACTAAAATTTATTCAGCCCTCCAGGGACACAGAGAAGAGAGAGAGAGAGAGAATCAATTTTATTTAGTTTTTCATGTGACTTTCATTGCTCTGACACTTCGTTGTGTACTTGGTGCTGAGGTTTGAACCCACATCCTCAAGCAAGCCAAGCAAGCGCTATAACTGCTAAGACACTTCGCTCCAGCCCCAGCCTTTCGGTTTTAACACACATTATACATATACTCCTCTACCAAAGCAGTCATTGCTAGGCACTTGTGATGCAAAAGTGATTCTGTTCTTTTTATATCTTTGTATTCAAAATGTAGTTGTTACGTCAATTGTAATTAGAAAGTTTTATTGAAGAACAGCGATTGTAGTTAGGAGTCCATGGATTTAATTCAATGAAAGGATCGTTTTTTCATCTTGTTATAAATAAAGGAGTAATTTTTCGTGTCCCTCCAAGTGTGGAGCTATCAATTTGACAGAAATTCCAGGTTCATAGCGTTCTAATTGACTTCTCAGCGTACTGTGAGTCTGGATTCCCAAGCCAAAAAGTTTGCACAGGGGAAGCAGTTTGCTGGAAAGGCTTTTTCACCTTTGATTATTCTTCATACTTTATCATCCCATGTAGAAACTTGTTAGGCATATCATAATATGTCTTCAACTTCTACCTGTCCCCTTGGTGTTTCGATCCAGAGATAAGAACTCTGACATGTTACTCAACAAAGACTAAGTATGGACTCCTAGTTACTCTGAAACCTACTTCTTTTTGTATTTTTGAAATCTACTTCTTAATAACATGAGAATGAGAATTATCTGTTAACCCTCCAAACTAAAAATGGCATTGTATTGTTTTTTATTCTCTTAATCCTATATTTCAATTATTTAAATTGTTTTAGGATGACCTACATATGAGCATCTTGACTGTAATAAATAGAACAAACAATGTTCCGCTGTATACAAATCATATGCTTTTATGATAGTGAATGTGACCGGGCCTTGGAGGACAAAGGATTCTTGATGAATTGCTATAAAAGTATTAGTATTAATTATTTGCAAATTATAAAGTTATTTTAGCAAATGCCATCTAAAATTTAATTAATACATAGTCAATACTTTCATAAAGAAGAATTCATTCATATTTTGGTGAGATGGGGGCCATTGGTAGTCCATCAATTTGGTTAGCTGTGTTCTTTTCCCAAAGGGTAATAAAATAATTGAATCAAGAGGCTGAGGTAGAAGGATCACAAGTTCAAAGCCAGCCTCAGCAATTTAGTGAGGCCCTAAGCAATTTAGCAAGACCCTATTTCAAAATAAAAAATAAAAAGGCCTGGGAATGTTGCTCAGTGGTTATGAACTGCTGGCTTCAATCCCAGGTACAAAAAAAGTAGTAAGTCCATTGGAGCACTCTTAACATTTTCTGTAACTATGACAGAAGGCATAGAACTTCCAGAAAAAAGTAATCTCTTTGATACCAAAGAAGTGCAGAGCACAGTACTTAGGGATTTGCATTTATCATTTATGAGTGAGAGTAGGCCAAATCTATAACCAGACTGGAAAGGGTCCTTTATTTGGCTAGAATCTTGGTTTGATTTCTCAAGTTATTTACTAACTAAAACTGTATTGTTCAACACAATAGCCACCAGCTACGTGTAGAGATTAAAGTTCAAATTCATTAAAATGAAATCAAATTACAAATTCAGTTCATCAGCCACATTACAGTGTTCAGCAACTATATGTGGCTGATAATTACCATATTTTTTGTTTTTTTTTTTCAGGGCTGAGGATTGAACTTGGGATCTTGCCACTGAGCTAAATCCCCAACCCCGGTAATTACCATATTAGACAGTGCTAGGATTGAGTAGTTCCATTATCTCAAAAATTTTTATTGGGAATGGGATGTAGCTCAGAGGTAGAGTTGTTGCCTAGCAAGCAAGAGGCACACTGCTAATCTAAAACTAATTCAGTCCTCAGTCCTTATCTATCACAAAAATGATCAATTCTTCATTTACTTTCCAGGAGATTTTTGTCTCTAAATAGCTTAATATATATATATATCCTTTGTAGTCAAAGAACAGGAATAATCAATAAAAATTGCTTTGTCAATGATAGTAGGAGATGTTAAATTCAAATGAAATAGGAAAGCAGAAAAAGATGGAGAAATCATAAAGATGTAGCAGGTGGGAGGAAAGTCATGTCCAAGTGACTGAGTGTGTTAAGCCCAAACATAGGGGTCAAGAGCAGACTGGCAAGAAGCAAAGGTTTTCTAGAGATCTGAGAAAAGCTTAGGAACGGGAGGGAGGTTCTGGAAATAGGGGACTATTACTCTTTATTTTCATCTTACACAGTCAGAGTGCTTCTTTTGCTCAACTGCAGAAGGAAACTAGATGTTTATTCTCTAGATTAAGTGAAGTAGAGTTTCTGGATTGAGAACACTAGCACAGAGGACAGATGGTGAAAAAAGGTGGCACACTGAAGACAGGGTCATAAAGTGAATTGCAGCGTCTTGGGTAGTGATAACCCCTGGTTCCTTCTTCTGCCCACTTCCAGAAGAACACCAGCATCCGGGTGTTACTTATCATCCCCTGTCATCATCTCTTCTCCCAACAGATGAGAGTCTCCTATGCAGAAGACAGACAACTTCAGAGGAAAAGCATGCTTATACTAATGTGAAAAACCATCTCCTCGGCTCTGCAGTGCAGACCATCAGCACACAACCCAAATATTGCACAAATAGTTGTCAATCAATTTCCTAATCCTTTACTCTTAACCATAAAAGGACAGACAATTATAACCAGAAATTTGAAGATGAGAGAGAGAGAGAGACTTTAAAAAAACAGAAATCAGGTGGAAAAAAGAGAGAAAGAAAATCCAAGAAAACCCTCAAAGAGGCACCAGCAAGATAAGAGAAATATCACACAAGTAAAATAAGAATAAGTTACCATTAAAGGAAATAGAAAAAATTTTAAATATGAGAGTAGATTTTGTAAACCCAGTGGAAGTTTTGGATCATAAGGATAAGGAAATACAAAAGTTGAACAATAAGAGAAATGGATAATAGGAGAAAAGTCCAGAAAATGAGGTCTAATGACAATGAATACGCATTCCAGGGGCAACACGATGGGGAAGAAATACAAGAACATTTCTCCAAACTGAAAGATACAAGTTCTGGCACAATGCATGGAAAAAAACATACACCATGGTGTATGATGGTGAACTTTCAGAATTATGGACAAAAACTATCTTTTTAAAAATTGGCGCTTAATAGTGGTTTTCATGTCATTGAAACATTTGCATTTGCATACAACAATTTGGTCAAAAATGATCTTAAGAAAAATGGCTCATATTAAAAACAGGAAATTATAATGATATTGATTGTATTAGCAGCAACTTTATCTGATTTCTAGGGAAATATAAAGAAAAGCTTTTGTATATTATTTGTATGTATTGATGCAAATGCCAGAGGAGTCAACCAAAACATGACTTAGTCTGTCACAGAGGGGATGGGGAGAGAGACACCAAGAAATGGCCATATTTTCATTAGAAGCCTTTTGGCACTCTTTGACATCTAAATTTACTTATACATATTCTATAATAAAAATTAAATTTAGACACACCATGACAATAATCACAAATTATCTAATACAGAATTCATATAAACTCCCAGTTTAGAGAATAAATAAATAAGTGGAAACTGTTGGAGTCAAATCTGGAAAATATCCAAATTTAAAAAGATGCTTGGCATGTGCGAGGAGCCAGGTTTGAATCTCAGTGCCATGTACACAATGAAGTGTCGGAGAAACAAAGAGCAGATGAAAAAATAAATAAAATTGATTCTTTGTCTCTCTCTGTCTCTACCTCTCTCTCTTTATAAAAAAAATAAGGTAACTTAGTAAGAGACATAGATTATTAGTATGAAGTAAAAGAAGAAACGTGATAAGTAAGTATTGGGGCCTTTTTCACATGTGGATTTAAAGGCATCTTGAATTACGTAACTATCATTGATACAATAACTATGCCTTTTTAAAAGCAACGGTAGCTACACTTCAAATCCAGCCCTCAAAATTCACAATAGAGACTCCTGAAATCATTAAGCAAGCAGAGAAAATGACCTAATTGACTGAGAAGGAATAGTTTTTCATGTTCAGTTTGTCAGAAGTGAGTTAATACTGGCTAAGCCTCACATCTTGACCATGACATTTTAGTATGTCAATGATTACATAAAAATTCTAAGAATATTTTTTTCTTTAGCATGAATTTTCTGGAAACCAAGATTTACTAACAAGAAAAACCCAAATATATTACCATTGGAAACTTGAAACTACACTGTTTCCCACCTGGTTTTTCGTCAGAAATCTGGCGATGCTTTGGAGGATAACAGTACCGATGACGTCCGGTTATTAACAAGGACAGATATGAAATGGAAGTCTCAGAGTGCATTTTAAGTATCTCTGCCCCCTCCACATCAAAGTACTGAAATAGAAATCTGTTGGTTAGCTTCTTAAGAATGTCTGGTGGCTTCCATTTGCCTAGCACATACAATTTGAACTCCTAAATGTATTATTCAATATCCACACAATCTTGTCTTTTTTCCTCCATATTCTTAAAATACTTTGTCAGTTCAAGCCAGACGATGCCACCTGCTCTTTCCAAGTCTGGGTTTTCTTCTCCCTTTCCCTCGTCCTCCAGATGATCTGCCATGGATATCTTCCCTTTCACCTTTCCCACTTGTTTTGTAACGCGATGGCTCAAAGCCCTGCCCTCTGTGAGTGGTACAAAATGTGGGTGTTCCTTTAATGTTTGTTTGATTTTGATTTAAAAAAAATTAAACTGGACTCCCTAGTTCTAACACATTTACTTAGAGTACAGTTTGTCAGAACTGGTAACTTTAATAAAATTTAGTTTTCATCATGAACTTATGGCAAAGAGTAACCAACAATTAGTCTCCTTTGATACAAGGCACGCTTTATGCTACTTACTGGATTCCAGTGCTCTAGTATCCTATTTCAAATTACTAAAACCCTCCTTTGTCTCTTAATGGATATTGGGGTCATTTTAACTTATGCAGCCCTTGGTCCTATAAATCTTTATATGCTCAGTTTGTCTGTTTTCTTTCTGTTTTTTTTTTTTTCCTTTCTTCTTTTTGGTATTGGGGATTTAACCCAGCGGTGCTTTACCATTGAGCTGTATCCTCAGTATACCCCCCCTTTTTTTTTAAAGAGAGAGGGTCAGCTAGAGAGAGAGAAAGTCAGAATCAGCTTTATTTAGTTTTTTCACATGGCTTTCGGTGCTTAAACACTTTGTTGTGTTTGTATTGCTGGGGTTCGAACCCGCGTACTCATGCATGCCAGGCAAGAGCTGTAACTGCCGAGGCACTGCTCCAGCCCCTTTTTAAATTTTGTTTTTTTAAATTTTGAGACAGGATCTCTCTAAGTTGCTTAGGAACTGGCTAAATTGCGGAGGAGGGCTTGAACTTATGATCCTTCTGCTTCAGCCTCCTGAGCCCCTAGGATTATAGGCACGTGCCACCATACCTGGTAGTTGTCTGTTTCGTGTAGTGGCTACACTTCTCAGGGTCTAGATATTTTGGCCTGGGGGAGATTGCTCCCCAGGGGCTTTGATGGTGCCATTGTTCGGTGGGATAGGGCAGGTTGTGTTTGGTGTCGTTTTGGTGAGTTCAGGCAGAGGAGAGGGATGAGCCCCAGGGAAGGCATCTCAGGATGATAATCAACTCCTGATTTGTTTGCCATTATAATTTTCTGGTTCTGGTGGTTTGAAAGAAGAGAGGATGGTGAATTAATATCCTAACTGTGAATTAATTCACACTCCAGGCAGTTTTTGATGCCTTGGTATTATGCCTAAGCCAGTCAGCTGGGCTTCTTTTGTGCACGTAGACCTCAACGTGTTCACCAAAGCTGCAGTGACTCTTCTATGGCAACGTTGCAGGGGAAAGCAAGAGCAGGAGACAAAGCCCTTTTTCTGACGGTTCCCCCATGACTGCACTGTAGACACCCTCACCCTGCTCCCAATCTCCATGTCCTTTTAGTTCCAAGGTTTCCTCCAGTCTGTCAATTTCTCTAGGGTTGATTCTCCAGAGATGAAACCTTATTTTAGTTGCTCTCTTTTCAGAAAATGCTGCTTCCCTCAATTCCAAGGTTCTTAATCTTCATTGTTCCTTTGACCCATTGGTAAATCTCAGAATAATGCTTTTAAATGAATAAAATAAAAGGCAACACATTACACGTGAAAAACCTCTATATTGCTATACAGTTAATGAAATACGATGAAATTCAATTAATGATAGTTACATACATGCTTCATTATTAGCGCATAAATAACAAGATCCAGTGACTGATCTAATAGCTATAGCAACTTGCAATGAGGTTAAGTGTCATGGTCTCCACATAGGTGGAACAATTATGATACGAAAATTTGTTTTCCGTTAGTAATAAAATCACAAAAATGGTAATACGACTATGGGTTCTTGTTATATTCATAATCCAAGGACATGCCAAATTGAAGTTAGATGTTTGGAGAAAGAATGGTTTAATTTTTTTCCCATCTAAATTCAGAAACCTCTGAGCTCTCTGTGGTCCCCAGGTTAGGAACTTCTATTCTATACTACTTATACTATTGTTGGAAGAAGGGAGAAAAATGGAAGGAAGGTTGCGTATATCTGGCTCATGTTAAAATTGACAACTCAGAAATCTTTAATATGGATCATTAGTATTCAAAGTATTAAGGATTTCTTTAACTAAAACGCAGCAGATCACTTGCGCTTATTTAATAATGTGGCTTTCATTTCTGCGACACTTTGTTGTATATGAGGTGCTAGGGTTCAAACCCATGTACTGGCACATGCCACGCAAGTGCTTCAACCACTGAGCCACCGCTCCAGCCCAAATGCATACATTTTAAAATTATTTTTAAACTAGCAAAACACAGAAATGTTAAAAACCTAATCTGCGGTGCAATGGGATGCAAATGTTCATTCAATTCACCCATTCCAGAGTCTTCCAGTTTCTTTCTCCCAAAGCAGATACAGCCATCTATTTGTGCACCTCTTCCTAAAGAAAGCCAGTGTGTATACAAGGAGAGAGGAAAAGCTCTATGTTTCTTTCTCATTTAATACAGTTTGGTGATTGTTTCTTACTACTCATGCTTTCTAAGAACATGTAACACTCCCCTGGAGACTACACCAAAATTTATCTAATCAGTTCTGTGCTGACACACATTTATGGTGTTTTCAATGTTTTGTGTTTATAAACAGTATACACATTTTTGAAAACATATGAATTGTATATGATATATAAACACTAAAATGGATTTCTCAAAGAGAATGCAATTTCTTAAATGTAGATGAATCTGTTTAAATTTACCCTACAAAGATATCGTCTAGATTTCAGCTCACATCAAGAATATGTGAGGGGCTGGAGCAGTGGCTCAGCCATTACAGCACTTACCTGGCATGCATGAGCACATTAAAAAAATGTGATGGTCAAATATGGGAAACATGTACGTCCTGGGATCTTAGAACTATTTGGAAGAAGACTGTAAATAAATTCATTAGTTACCAACACTTTTTTAAGAGAGAGGAACAGTAAGAGAGAGAGAGAAAGATCAATTTTATTTAGTTTTTCATGTGGCTTTTGTTGTTCTGACACTTCATTGCATACATGGTTCTAGGGTTCAAACTCAGGTCCTTGAGCAATGCAAACAAGCACTGTAACTGCTGAGCCAGCACTCCAGCCCCACCAACAATTTCCTTACCTTTTATTTTTCTTTAATTCCTCATATATAAACGTAACAGAACATAATCATTTTCTTGCCTCATTGGTACCTTTATTACTCTTGTGGAAATAACTGATTTTGATTTTATATTTTGGGGGATACATAATATTTTTGTTTGTTTGTTTTTTGGTATTAGAGTTTGAACCCAGTGGTACTTGACCACTGAGTTACATCACCAGCCCTTTTTCTATTTCTTTTTGAGATAGGATGTCACTAAGTTGTTCAGGGCCTCGCTAAATTGCTGAGGCTGACTTTGAACTTGTGATCATCGTGCCTCAGTCTCCTGAGCTGCTGGGATTACAGATGTGAGCCAGTGAGCCCAGTGATACACAGGGCCCTGATAGCTTAGGTCAGGATATTAGAAAATGTTCTCATAAAGAATATCCAGCAAAAAAAAAAAAAAAATATCCAGCAAGGGGCTGGAGCGGTGGCTTGGCGGTTACGGTGCTTGCCCGGCATGCGCGAGTACACAGGTTCAAACCCCAGCACCCACATACACAACTAAGTGTCGGAGCAATGAAAGTCATGTGGAAAACTAAATAAAAATTGCATCTCTCTGTCTCTCCCTCTCTCTCACTGTCTTTATCTCTTTAAAAAAAAAAAAGAATATTCAGCAAATACTTCATAGATCTATTGCTTGACAGAGGCCAGTGTGTCTTGTCACATGTGCCTTCACCTCTGCCACACTAGAAGTTTAACACCAACCTCAAACCACGCAAATGCTGTCTTTTTATTATCCCCCTTAGGTGTTTAGCTCATAAAATGTGTTAAAGATAAATGATATCAGTAAAATTCTAACAGTGATGGGGTCTCATTTTGTTTTCATAGTTGCTTGGGGTTTGTTAGCTTAAGACTATAGTTGTGCAGCTTTAGACTCTGGGTTTTTCCTCAACTAGGTAAAGAACTGCACATTTTTACTTTCACTAGACAGGCAAACCAAGTTGCCACTGTTACTCAGGATGAGGATCCTCAAATGCTCTAATGCTCAATTAGATTAGATGAAATTCAGAGCAGTGTGTTTTTGAGTCTCTTCTCAGAGAAACTCACATCATAGTTTTCCTTATTTGAGATCATCTTTACTAGGTAAGGGAATGCACTTTTTAAATTGGTTCTTTTCTGATCCCCTTCCTATTTTTAGCTTTGGCAAGCTCTTTTGATAACTCCATGTAATTTAGACATGCTTCTCTTAGCCTTCTATTTGACTTTAAGCCTAAAAGATTTTCCTAATCATTGTGGTAAGTAAGCCAACACTAGGACAAGCTCCCTATGGGAGAAGAAATGAAATAATTAAACAAAAGTAGTGAGAATTGATTAAAGTGATGACAGTGAGTACATGGGTTCACATTTACAAGTTCTTCTTAAACCTTATTGAAATTTGATTAAAATATGAAGTGTTAACCCCTTGATTAGCCACAGAGCAATTGGGTACTCATGGAGACCTAATGAAATTCTTTAAGATTAGGTAAGAAAAGGAGACAGAAAACAGACCTTAAAGACTAATTTTGTTTTCTACAAAAGTAGGAGAACATGGTTTTAAAAATCCCAGATTATTAGGAAAATATCAAATAGGTTTGCTTAGAAATAAAATTCTCCTATGAAAGGAGACAAGACTGAATATCAGAGAGAACTTGAAACTACAATAGATCTTGATTTTATTCATTCATTTGTTTATTCAGCATAGCTCTGAATTCCCTGCTATGTGACATTCATTGATTAACCATGTGTTCTGGGCAGATCAGCAGTTAGAGGGTGTGAAAGTAATTGGATAGACTGAGTGTGACAGGAAACAGTGTTGTCAGTTGTGTAAGGAGTGGTATTAAACATTTCCCAGATGATGGAGTAAAGAGAGAGCTAATTAAATGTATAAATATATCCATCCCTTAGCCATGGTTTTGCAAGGCATCTGTTCCTTAGGTCATCCCCTGTGGGGTCTTTACTGTGCAAAGAATATAGAACTAAATTAATAGAATATGAATTTAAGAACTTAAACTAGAAAGGAAGAACTTCTAGGAGAAGGAGAATCAATCACATTCAACCAATATTTACTGACTGCCTAATATGTGGTACTATGCTGTTGCTGAGAATATGGGAAAAAGACAAAAGTCACTATGTTTGTGCAACTTCCATCTTATAGATACAGTTAATGATAATCATGACAATTTTAAACAAGAGAGGTAAGAATTCTTGTGTCTGAATGTCTTCAAAAGCACAAGAGATATTCATTTGGGAAGAATTATATATTACTCTATATGTATGTATGAAGGCAAATGACTAAAGAAAAATTTTTTTAAACAAACCCTTCCAATTCCCTAAACTTATTTCCATTATCCACACATTACTGAGTCAAGAGTTAGGAGAAAAACATAATACAAATTGACATAAGGTGATGAGACTGAACAAAAAGCTTCCAAAATTCTAGTCTGCACTCATGTAAGTGTATCAAATAAGATAAAGTCCTTTCACCCTCTGCACTGGTCAAATTAAAGAGTGAATGCACTTGACTTTTTTATTGTGTGCATGCATGAATATATTATAATGAATCTCACTATTATGTATAATTAGAGTGCTTCAATAAAATAAAAACAATCAAGAAGAGGTACTGGGGATTAAAATCAACCAAATTATGCTATGTGCATGTAGGCATATGTCACAGTGAACTCCACTTTTGTGTATAATCATAATGCACCAATTAAAACAAATAAATAGAAGGTAGACCAGTGGAATAGAGGAACAGAATCAGAGCAGAGAGAAGAAGGGGAGGAAAAGGAAAAGTACTGGGTAATGAAATCAAGCAAATTATGTTAGATGTTAGATGAATATGTTACAAAGAACTGCACCATTATGTACAATGGCAATGCACTTATAAAAACAATTTTAAAAGAATATATTTTAGGAGATAAGTTGAGAAAATAAATTATGACAATATCAGGCTCTCCAACATAATGCTATAAGAGAGGGTGGAAAAGAAAATATTTGATTTAGTATTCTTTATAACAGCAGGGAAGACAAGGGAGATGGAGTTAGTGAAGTTGACCAAACCATCTTGGAAAGGTCCATTATCTTGCATGAGTTCCAGAAAGACCGAAAGCACTCATAATTCAGGCAAAACAGACTTGTTACTCCCTGGAAGGCAGCAAGGATGAACAGAAGCTTAGGATCCTTAGTAAAGCTGCCCCAGGGAACAGGAAGTCTTGTCTGTGTGTGCCTCTGATCATACCACAGCCCAGGAGAGCACTCCTCCCTGGGCATATATGCCCTAGGCACCAACTGGGCAGGCTGAGCCCATTGGGAGTGTAGAACATTCATCCTAAGGGGAAGATGCATGTGCTCTGGTTTGTACCACACATTTTCTTCTTATCTAGGATGTTGCATTCTCAGTACATTCTGCCCAAGCATTTCAAGGATGAGAAGGAAGAGTTGGGCTAGCCAAAGTCATCCAGAGACCTACCCTCCTACACATTTCAGAGCATAACTTAATATTTATTAAGTGGTATGAAACATCCAAAAATTTTCACAGGCTCTTATTGTAAACCTTTCAGAAGTATAAGTATTTGACTTGAAAACATTTCAATGGAGAGACTTCATATTTCCTTTTAAATATTTAGGTGCTGTGATCCATGTTACAACATGAGAGAATAGAGTTAAAATAATAGTAAACTTTCCACTCAAATTAGACCTATTCCAAAATGGTATCTACTCTGTGTGGGAATAAGAGGATCATCAGGAAACTTTTTAAGTGGGATTGGATTGACCACTTTTTTAATGGTGGGAATTAGGCTTGGCTATGTCCAGGATTTCTTTCCATTGAAGCTCCTGTGATTCTGTGTAGGGAGTAACAGGCTTGAGACAGAAAATTTTTCTTTCTTTTTTTTCATTTTTCTTTTGTACTAGATAATGAACCCAGAGGCTCTTGACCACTGTGCCACATCCCCAAACCTTTTTATTTTTTATTTTGAGATAGGGTCTCACTAAATTGCTTAGAGCCTCATTAAGTTGCTGAGGCTGATTTTGAACTTGTCATCCTCCCACCTCAGCCCCTGAGTTGATGGGATTATATAGGCATTTGCCACCTCTCCCCGCCAAGAAATAAAATTCTTAACCTAAAATTTGGACTTAATTTGTGTTTGGGTTAAATGGCAGCATCTAGCTGGATCCAGACTTTCTAAAATGAGGAATATTGAAAATCTAACCTTTGCAACTCTATTGGAAGATGCCGTTCGTTCATTCTTTTTGGAGAAGAGAGGGAAGTTTCTTAAATGTTGAAGGATATGAAATAATAGCATTTTCTTGCTCATTTTTTCCTGTACAGAAGCTATTTTTAGATTTTTACATTCTAAATATTGGTATCTCTTTTGAGCTAAAAAGTGAACTTTGTGGTTAGTAACTTTCCCTAAACTTCCTCACTGAAATATATATTCTTAAAACAACTGCATTTTCTGAACTTCTCTTTTGCACTTGTATTCTCTCTTCCTTCATTAGGATTTGGTAAGAGTGCTATGAATGTGTTAGAATGGTGTAAATGATATTTGCTGTGTATGATTTATTTCCCCTCCCTATGCCTGCCAGAGAAGGGAGGTGTGATATCTCAAGAGACTCTTTTACCAAGTCCATGTTTTAAATAAACGAAACTTGTACAGACTCCAACACACCATCTTGAGATAACCTCAGGCCCTGAAGTATCCTGACAAGCAGAATGATCACAGCCAAGTCATAAAACTGCTTTTGAAAATAAGAGCTGGGTGAAAAACAATACCAGGGACTGAATCGAGGAAAAATCTGGCTTCTTCAATTTGAAAAGAATCTTCAAAGTAAAATAAATGTTGAAAACATGTTCCCGGAATTCATATTTTTATGAGGCTTTCAGAGGTCTAAGAAGGTAGCACAGTTCTGCAAACCTGTTCGTTAAGGAGCTCAGCTAATGCCTACACATGACATCACCATGTTTATACCTCACATTTTCTCTTCAACCCTTTCCATTTGGCTTTGATTCTATGCTAACTTCTCTTCCAGCTCAGGCTTTTGGTTTGCAATTGTTATTCCTTTTTCTAGAAAATTCTTTGGTTCTTCACATAGCTCACTCCTTTTTCTTCAACTCTCAGCTTTAATACCACCTCATTCCACTCACTGCTCACCCAAACTGCTCCTGCTCAAGTTATTAAGGATACACACTTTGCAAAATCCTATGCCTACATTTCTACTGTCTCACTTTAACTTCTTAACATCATTTAATAAGACTGACAGTTTCTTCCTCCTGGATGGCTCTGATGACATCCCATTCTCCTTGTTTTCTTCTTTCCTTTTCAGTTTTTTCTCCCCAATGTTGTTTTTTTTTCTCCTGACTCTTCCTTTTTACTCCAACTCTTATGTTGGACTGGGTTTCTCCTTCTCTTTTCTATCTATAATCCCTAAGTCTTGAAATTCCACTTTTCCTGACGTTAAATCTGTGTTTCATGCCTAGAGCTCCTCTGAATCCTACTGATATGATAATCGATTTCAAACTGATTATACCCAGAGGTTTTACTCTTAGATCCCTGCAAACAGCTACACAATCACCCTTTTCCAGTTTTCCCATGGTAAATGGTACCATCATTCCCCACAACCTGGGAAACATCCAGCCAATAAGCAATTTCTGTCAATTTATCCTCCAAAATATATGTCAAGTCCATTCACTCTTCCCATGTCCACCACTGCCACTTGGTCCAAGCCACCGTCATCTCCCATCTCGTCTACTTAGGAACCTTCTGGTAGTTCTCCCAGCCTCTCTGTTAGCTCTCTTAATCCATTTTTTTTTAACAGTGGTCAGAATGATCCTTTAAAAATAACTTCAAACCATGTTACTCCCTAGTTCAAAATTCTTGAAAAGTTTCCATTATATGTTGAATAAAATCCGGACCCTTTACCATGGTCTGTGAGCACTACATGTGCCCCATACAATGTTCAACATCATCTTTGTTCTTTGTCTTTCCTACTAAGCCCCAGTCACACCAGGCAGACTTCTCTTCTGGCTCAGGCTTTTTGTCACACCTGCCTCTCCTTCTAGCGCATTCTTTGTCTGGTCTTTGTATCATTCACTCCTCTTCATCCTTCTACTGTCAGCTTAAATACCACCTCATTGCAGATGCTTATCTCTAGTCTATACCTGAGGTTTTTAAAATTTTATTTGTACTTTAGGTTGATAGGAATACAACTTTTTTCCCTTGTAGATACTTTTAGAATCAAACCTAAAAAAGATATGAAAAACAGATTCAAAACCAGGATTTGAGAATAGAAATCCATCATGATGAAAACCTCTCGTGGACCTTTCAACTTTCTAACAAGAAAAGCCACCTGGAGTGTGTCAGGTAACTGACATGATGTGATAGGCTAAGTGTGTAACACTTGGGGTTAGTGAACCAGGAGCACAGGTCCCTCTAACGGTATGCAAGAGAAAATTTGCAAACATCTTCATGACGAACTAAGCCTATCTGAGGGCTGACTTTGACCTTGGAACTGCCAGTTTGAGATCCATGTCTAGATGTTTATCTTTTGTTTAATAAGTCAGCATTCCTAAACATATAAGCATCACTTTTATAGGCATATTAAAATAATAACCAATCAATAGTCTAGATCTGTACATCTTTATTAGCTTTTAAATGATTTAATCTTTTTTTATCAATGTTTTTGGAGCAATGCAAATTTTAATATTACATAAGCAGTATTTACCCAATAATTTCAGAACAATCTTTGTATGCCAATCAAAGCACTTGCAGGTGATGTTGAAGGAGATCCATGGAAGGATTCTTTTTTTAAGAGAGAGGGATAGGGGAGAGAGAGAGAGAGAGAGAGAATCAATTTTATTTAGTTTTTCATGTGGCTTTTGTTGCTCCTACACTTTGTTGTGTATGTGGTACTGGGGTTTGAACCCACATCCTTGCACATGCCAGGCAAGTGCCTTAACTGCAGAGCCACTGCCCCCACCCCCTGTGGAAGGAATTGAAGCAGGAGAGTGATCATTTTTGTGTAAGCTCCTCACATTTGTATTTTAGAAAAATCATTCCTTAGCAGCATATAGTAAGGCTTAGAAAGAGAGGAAGTAGAGAGAGTGGTTGGAAACTACTGGAGTAATTTAAATGTGAACTGTTGATGGTAAAAATAGTGTGGAAAGATGCAAGAAGAAATAATCAGCTAGAAAATCCAGATTAATAAAAGATGCAACTGACAAATATGAAAGTTTTGAGTATGGTAATAGTTATGGTAACATGGAAAATAAAAATATGATTCAATAATAAGGATCCAGTAAAAGACACACATACATACCCATCAGAAGAATTAAAACTCTCCTGAACTCCAAGAAGAACACAGTATGCATTGTAAAGAATATTGCCTAACAAAGAAAGGACACTTGGAAAGTGCATGACCATTTCCTATCACAACCTTTGTCAAAAATAATTCATGATTCAGTGAAGTGAGTCCATAAATGGCTAAAATTATATAAGCATGTCATTTTCTAAGATTTAACTAGTATAAACAAAGAACTTCTAAAGTCCAGGAGATGAATTAATAGCATGTCCCCTAAACTCATGATTCCCAAACTCCAAGTTGTGGCCTATTGTGGATTGTGACATCAACATAGTAGGTTATGAACAGCACTTAAAAAAATAAAACAGTAGCTTTTATGTATTTATATGTATCATGAATACAAATATGTATTTGTATTCAGTAAGGACAGATAATATAACACAAACCTTGTGTGTGTCTGTGTGTATGTACATGTGGCCCAACACATTTATGACTGTAGGTTGTGGTAAAAATAAGTTTGAAAGCACTTCTTCAAACCATTCTTCCTTCAGTATGTCTCATCTCAGCTATGATTCTGAGGCTGCTGCAGAGTAATGGACCTTTGAATTGATGTTTTAAAGCAGACTTGTGGTCAGTCCTTGGACATATGATGAGAAAACTGATGCTGTCCTGTGTGCACCTGAGGTTATGCCCGGATCCACCCAGCAACCCTGCACAGTGAGCTGAGGAGATGCAGCAGGACAAATTTGCTGGATCTGTCCAAATGCTGAAACAAGCCCTTGGTTGAAGTGACAGAATGCTGTTCTTCAAGTCTCATCATGGCTAACTCAGAAAGCTCAGTTTTGAGCAGAAGCACATCCTGGTTGGCATGCCAGAGTGTAACGGTCCAGAGCTATGTGTGTGGGTTGGTGTTAATCACGTAGATCAGGAATCACCACCCAAAATGCCCTACAATGTGAGGCAAGTGAAATCAACATGCGAATGCATCCAGGTAGATAAGAACCAGAGACTAGTGGGGTTGTGAATTACTACTGTGAGCCTTTCCACAGCAGGGCACTGAGCACTTGCTCCACTTGACTCCTTTCTGTGAGAATGTGACCTTAGTGTTTTCAGTTACGCCATGGTCAAGAGACCTGCAAACCCAGATTGTAATGTAAGAGGATTTACTTTTTTTTTAAAGAGAATGTGTGAAAGAGAGAGACAAGAGAGAGAGAGAGATGAGAGAGAGAGATGGGGAGAGAAGGGAGAGGAGATGGAGGAGAGACAGAGAAATAGAGAGATAATCAATTTTATTTATTTTTTTCCATCTGGTTTTTATTTTTCTGACACTCAGTTATATTTATGGTGCTGAGTTCAAACCTGAGTCCTTGCACATGCCAGGCAAGCACTCTACCACTGAGCCACTGCTCTAGCAGTGACATATGTTAAAAGTGTAATGATGTATCATAGGCCAATAAATTCAATGGGCACATTTTAGTCCCATAGCTCCTGGTTTGCCTCTTTGATCAAGCATAATTTTTTAAAATCAAGTCCTTTTCTTTATATGAAATTTATGTAAAAGTCCAATAAATAAAACCACCACAATGAAAATGGTCCTCTTTGAGAGTGGAGCAAGGTTTGGGCTGTATTCATTTGCCTTTTCTCACTATTTTTTTTTAAGAGAGAAGGACAGCAGAGAGAGAGAGAATCAATTTTTATTGAGTTTTTCACTTGGCTTTCATTGCTCTGACACTTAGTTGTGTATGTGGGTGCTGGGATTTGAACCTGTGTACTTAATGCATGCCGGGCAAGCACTGTAACCGCCGAGCCACTGCTCCAGCCCTTTTCTCATTATTTTTACCCTGCTCCAAAGAACCCTGGGTCTAGAAGAAGAGGAAAAATACAGATACGAATGCTAAAATACAGACTCTTTGGTATATAATTCTTTTTCTTTTATTCAAATAGATAGTTTGACAGCAGGTTCCATTATTTCTTGAGTTTTTTCTTAAACTGTAAGATTATATCATCCAAATGGGGAAAAGGTGCTTGTCTTTAAATTTTTATGTGTTGGGCATATATTTAGTAGATTCTATATAGATCTTTTAGGTGAGCAGGATTAAATTATTTAGGTAAAAGTTATAAACAAAGATAACTAGCTATAATTCTACTTAGACCCATTTATTTTATTTTATTTGAGTGGTTTCAATGGGGATTTCTTTTGCAATTTTTATTGGTGTATTATAATTATACATAATAGTGGAAATAGTTGTTACATATTTATACAAAATATAATTTAGAATGAGCACTTTGAAAATACATTCTGATATTGTATATAATTTTAGAAAAACACTTAAAATCTGATATCTACACCAAAGTCATATAAATTGTTCCATAGAGCAACATGAAATTCCATTTGAAATAAGGAAGAACACAAATGGAAAATCCAGAGACTCCTCTTCTATTGTAAAAAGCTAATAATGGGTAGTAAATGCTGGAAAAACCAAAATTACTAAATTCCCATTAGAGTGAAGGGGACAGGCTTCGAGAGTCGTGGTTAAGTGACATGCTCAGAATCCCACTGTTATCAGTCATGAGGTGGGACTAGAATTTAGACTTTTTAAATTCTAAGATGACGTTTTCATTTTTCTACACCTTCTCTGTCCAAATAGCAGAGAGTTTAAAAAATCTCCTTCAGAAATATTTCAAGCACCTGATTCAAGATAACTGTGACAAAAATAATACTAAGACTAGATATTTTGCTACAAACAGACTTTGTTTTAAACAGATTATGTATATATCTTTTGCATGCAATCAGTTGACAGCCTTTGAGAGAAGCTGCTCAGACTGATAAATATAAATGTGATGAGGAAAGCATCTGAAAACACCAGACTTAATACATTGCAATTCTTCATATAAACGATATAAGTCCTCTGGCCTTTCCAACTTCCTCTCCATCCGTGTAATATGGTAGCAGGAATAGAAATGGCCACATGTAGAGCTATTGCTTACATATTGACATACATAGAAATATTATTTGTTCTTCTTATATTTATTCCACATTAATTAGGGAAGAATCATTTTTTATTCACATTTGTGAGCACAGAGTCCATCAAAATGAAAGCAGGTCTGGAACAGAAATAACCTGTAAGTACATTCTCCCTTTTCTCTTACGTTCTGCCCATGATTCTCTTTTTCCCCTCCTAACTTCTGTTGAACTCTTGACCTTGGGTAAAGATGCATCTTTGCATGAATTTTTGAAAGTGACTTTTGGTGGTTTAGCTGCTAAATGTGTATGATAGAAACCCAGCTTACCTTGGAGGCTCTCAGGGTTTTTAACTTACCACACCAGAAAGCAAAGCAGTCTGGGGAAATTCAGCTAATGTCTCCCAGCTGTGCAGGAGAAGTGTGAACAGCTCTGTCAGAAGAGCGGCCTCTTTCTCTTCTTTTCCAGATAGCCTATACTCAAACCATCACTTCTCATTTGCCATTCGGACAACCGGGATGGAACTGCTGCTTTTTTGCCCACGGAGAAGGGGAGGGAAGAGTCTGAAGCTGGTCCTCCTGTGGCCTGGACAAAAGAAGTTTGAGACTCAGGCCTGGTCCTGCAGAACACGTAGAGAAGGCTGACAGAACACATATATTCACATCTCTGGCCTCAAGGTTGCTGGTTGACCAATAAGTAAATGAGGAGAAAAGGCATTTCTGCCATTTCTGGATTGTGGTCCTTTCCAGGTGAGCAAATTAAACGCCATTGCCCAGTCCTGGGAGCAATCCAGGATTTCTTGGTAAATTTCCAAAGCATTTTTGTTCAAATGTGGGGGCTGCTGTGTGATCAAGGCTGTTGGAAGAAATGACAGAAACATAGGGAACAAAAATCTCCAGAAATAAATATTAAATTTTAGCCACAGGGCAATAATTGTCAACCTTAATAATTTAACAAAACCCAGATATTGAGGGACTGCATGTGCTTAGTCCCATTTGTAGCAAATCCTACAGCAGACATATCCCTACGTCTCCTTTCCTGTAGCAAAACCCACCTGTCCTGATAGAAGCTGGAGACCTGCTTTCCTAGCTTCTTTCCAGACAGGGTTCCTCTACATGCCATATTCTGATCCATGGAGAAGACTGGCAACTTCCAAGAAGATTTTCCTTCATGATTTAAAGTGACATGGGTTAGAGAAGCTGTTTTCTCTCCTTTCTTCTTTATCTTTTTACATCAGAATGAAGCTTTGTGAGAACTGGGACTACCTCTTCTGTTTTGATATGGTTATGTTCCATGCTTACAACATTGCCTGGTACTTAGGAGTTTCTCATAATGTTTACATTCTACATTGTCTACATTCTAAGGCATGCCTCCAATGACCTAACAACCTCCCATTAGGCTCATTTCTAAAAGGTTCCTCTACCTCTCCTGCCATCCTGGGAACATTCAACTTCCAAACTACAGCACTCAACTTCTGTATTTTAAAGGTAGAGAACTTGAGGTGCTGACAGCTCTTGTGAGTCTGTTTCTTCATCAGTATAGTGAGGTGACAATGCTAGATGTTCCCCAAGACTGCCTGGAGTTTTATAATTCCTAAGATTTAAAATATAAAAGATTGCTAAGGAATACACCTTCTTTAAATACACAACTCTCAGTAGCTTGGGTCTCATTTTGCTTGAGATCAGGAAATCCAGATACTGACTGTATTTTCTTCCCTAGGTATTTCAAGAAAGATCCGAGAAATGCTTACACATTCCACAGATTTACCCTGGCTGTCATTTACCATTTTAGCCAGCCGAATTACTCCGGGCCACTGGCCAAAGATCATTCTACTTCTGTCTCTTCTTGCCAAATTTAAGCCTGCTTCTCACAGCATCTGGCCATCTTTGGACCACTTATTTGTAGTAAAAACAGCACTATCACTTCCAGTGAGAGTTTTCTAAGGACTGGAGGACAATACAGTGTGATTCCAGGAAAGAACGGCTACTCCACGCTGTCACTCCCGGGAGTCTACACATCTAAGGGTTTTGACTGTCATTCTCTACTGGGTCCTTCTTTGTTTAGCTCCTCTGCTTGGCTTTAATGTATTCATGGTTATATAACTACATAAAAGGAACCAGGTTAGTTGTTCCATAGAGAGAAACTGAAACACATCTACCATACCCAATGTGATGACTATATTGGTTCCCTGTGACTGCTGTAACAAATTGCTATAAACAGGGTGGCTTGCAACAATGCAAATTTATTCTTTTACAGTCTGGATGTCAGAGTCCAAATCAGCATCACCAGGCAGAAAGCAAGGTCTTGGCAGGGCTGCACTCCCTCTGGAGGCTCTAGGGAAGAATTATTTCTGGTCTTTTTCAGCTTCTGGTGGTAACTGCATTGCTTGACTGTGGCTACCTCACCTCAGTCTGTCTCTATGGTCACATTGGCCTCTCCTCTTCTGTCTGTGTCAACTCTCCTGCACCCTCCCTTTTAAAAGAAAACATGGGGCTGGAGCGGATGCTCAGTGGTTACGGCGCTTGCCTGGCATGCGTGAGTACGCAAGTTCAAACCCCAGCTCCACGTACACAATGAAGTCTTGGAGCAACGAAAGCCACATGAAAAACTGAATAAAAAGCTCTCTCTCTCTCTCTCTCTCTCCCTCTGTCCCTCTCTCTTAAAAAAAAAAAAGACTATATATTATATCATTGAAGGCCTAATTTGATCGTCTCCTGGTCTCAAGATCCTTAGAATAATTACATTTTTCAAAGACCCCTTTCCAAAAATGTAATGTTTACCGGTGCCAGAAAGTAGGAACTGATGCCTCTAAGGGCTCTCATTCAGTCTACTACAGTGGTTTTTGGTACTATCCACCAAATATTTTCAATCTGTAATCTGAGCAAGGGGAGTAACGCACTAGCTAACTTCGTTTGTTTGGAAAGAGGATGTTAACTAGCTACCACCAATGTGTAGAAGCAACTTGTATCACATCCAGCTTAGAAAATAAACTTGATAACTGACCTCAGAAGCTTGATTCCCTCTGCTGTGAACCCAGCAATTTTGGAATGATGGTTATATGGTCAACCTGGGATCCAGAAAGAAAAGATGGAATATAACTCCCTATTAATTTGTAATGACATAGAGGATGAACAAGGGATAAACTTGTGCTGTTAAAAGTCACTATGTTTAGGAGCTGGTACGGCGGTTATGGTGCTCGCCTGGCATACGAAAGTATACGGTTCAAACCCCAGCACCCACTTACACGACTAAGTGTCAGAGAAAGAGCCATGTGAAAAACTTAATAAAAATTGATTCTCTTCCTCTCTCTCTCCCTTTCTCACTGTCCTTCTCTCTTTAAAAAAAAAGTCACTAAGTTTAGATTTTAAAAATTTGTTTTTCAATTAGCAGTCCCTTTTCCAATCCCTTGTCTTCAGATCCTAGCAACCACTAATCGAGTTTTGTCTCTCTGAATTTGCCTGTTCTGGCCATTTCACAGATCAGGCTTTTCATGGCCTTTTGTTCCTGGCTTCTTTAGCATAATGTTTATACGGTTCACCCATGATGCAACATATATTTGTATTTTGGTCTTTTTATGGCTGAATAATAGTCCATTATACGAATCAATCACTTTTCTTAATCTACTCATCAGTTAATGTATGTCTGGGTCATTTGTGCTTTTGGGCTACTGTGAACCATGCTTCTATGAACTTATTTATGTACAAGTTTTTATGTGGACATGTGTTTTTGATTCTGGGTCATTGAATCTTGTAGTACATGTGGATCATGAATAATCAAACCTTTTCCCTATTAAAAATCTCTTTGAGAAGATGAAACTGCATACAACTGCTGTCACAAATCACCATAACTTGGGCTTATAATAGCAACAGCAGACATTTTTTACCTTATGGTTCTGGAAGTCCAGAGTGAATCTCCTACTCATTCAAAATCAAGGTGTCAGAAGGTTCTCTAGGATAATGTGTTTCTTTGCCTTCTCCATAAACTGCATTTGGTCCCCTTTCATCTTCAAAGTCACCAGTTTCTCACACTGTTCACTGTATCGCTGGCTCTTCTGCCTCCCTCTTCCACATATAAAAGACCATGGTTTTTATGTGAATAGTCTAGGATAGCTCTTTATTTTAAGGTTATCTGATTAGAAACCTTAATTTTAACTTCAAATTTAACTCCTCCTTAACGTGTACCATAACATAGAATATTTATAGATTCTGGAACAGACACCTTCAGGGGCTCATTATTCTGCCACCCGTACACAATGCCTTTTAGCTGTCTTGGAGTTGGCTTCTAATCTCCTAATTCTTTGGAAACAATTGTTTTGTCTCTCACAAGACACACACAGACACACACTCAGACCTCGCCTAAGGAAGTCAATAAAATACAGGTAGAAGATAGTCTAAATAAATTGCTGAAAAGAGTATCTGTTGTGAATGTCAAATATACAGCCACTTTGGAAGATAATTTGGTAGTTTCTTTCAAATCGAGGTGCACTCTCACCTTATGCTCCTGTAATCACACTCGTTAGTATTTACCCAGATGAACTGAAAACTTATGTTCACACACAATCTTGCTCATGGATGTTTCTAACAGCTTTATTCATAATTGTCAAAAGTTAGAAGCAAGGGGCTGGAGTGGTTACAGCACTTGCCTGGCATGTGCGAGTACACGAGTTCAAACCCCAGCACCACAGAGTGTTCAAGCAGTGAAGGCCGCATGAAAAACTAAATAAAATTGATTCTCTCTTTCTCTCTCTCACTGTTCCCCTCTCTTTGAAAAAAAAAAAAGTTACAAACAACCAAAATGTCCTGCAGTATGTGAATGAGTAAGTAAACTATGATACATCCAGACAATGGAATAATACTCAGACGACAAAATGAACTATGAAGCCACAGAAGGGGGAACTGCAACGAGCAATGCTAAGTGAAAGAAGCCAATCTTAAGAAGTCTATCTATCATGATGTGAACATTTTGGAAAAGACAAAGCCATGCAGACAACAAAAAATCAGTGGTTGCCGGGAAGAAAAATGAGGATCAAGAGATTGTGCCCTGGGGAGGTTTAGGGCAGTGAGACTGTGCTCTATGATACTGTGGCAGTGGATATACGTCATTATACACCTGACAAAACCCACAGAATGTGCAGCGTGAAGAATGGATGCTAACGTAATCTATGACTTCAGTAGATGCATCAACACTGGCTCATCAACGGTAACAGGCGTACCTCCAGAATTCAAATGTTAGTAATGGGACGGCCTGCAGGTGGGAAGTGGTGGAAGATCTCTTGGAACTATGCATCTTCTGTTTAAAATTTCTATAATCCTAAAACTACTCTAAAATAAACTTTATCTAGCAGCAGCAGTACTACCAGGGATTGAAGAGGCACATAACCACTGAGCCACATCCCCAGCCTTTTTGATTTTTTTTATTTTGGGATAGGGTCTTGCTAAGTTGCTTAGGGCCTTCCTAAGTAGTTGAAGCTGGCTTTGAATTTGTGATCCTCCTGCCTCAGCTTCCTGAGATGCTGGGATTATAGGAGGTTCCACTGCACTCAGCTGCTTTATTGATTATTTTAAAATTCAATGGAATAGCTGCAACCTGATTACCATACAAGTAAAGTTTCACACCAATTCTCAGACAAGCATAGCTCTTTGTATCTGATCTTCTCAAATCTCTGTATTTCAGAAACCTTTCTCTGTCTACAACTAGAAGTCCATTTGGATGGTTTCCTCCCCAAACAAGGTCACTGGCTTCAAAAATAAAGTTTAAGCTCTACATCATGAATGACAGAAATGCCTTAGAACTTCCAAATGAATGTTTTTCCAGAATCAATTCATTAAAGTTTCAAATATTCTTAGGGTCCAGTTTCACCTGCCATTGCCCTGTTACACCAACAGCATGGTTAAGAAATCCAAGAATGAGCTTCTGTGCTGAGTGACTGTACATAGCTGAAATTCAGAGGAATTTCATGTCAGATAAAAGCCATTGCACATTTAATCGCAAAGGAAGTTATTTTTGCACTTCCTAAGTCATCCTCAGACCCCTGGGGGAGTCGTTCCTTTAGAGAAGAATAAAAGTCTCCACCAATGAATACTGAAACAGACATCTGAACATTGCTATCATTTCCAGTTTTTCTGTGAGGATTTGTGGCAGTTCAAACTTGCTCATCATTATCACTTCCATTCAAAAATTAAGAAAATTCAAGTCAATCACCAAAAAAGGGAGTCTATGTAAACTGTAGGCAACATTTTTAGCCTGAATCTCATGGTCTCAGACCATGTGGGATATTGTCTTAGAGGAAGGTTTTTTTTTTCTTTGTTAATAAGAACCTAGAACTAGTACTAAAAACAGCTCAATTTGACCATTCTTTCATGTTGGCTTTATAGCTGCAGCCATTACTTACAGACCTTCTGACTCTCTTTATTCTTTTTCTCCATAAACTGCACATAGCACCCTGGCTCAGAAACCTAATAGTTTCTGGTGGTCACAAAGTTACCACCACCCCCACCCATAGCTAGAGAGATATTATTACATGCAAAGAATGCAGAAACCTTCGTCATGGTTTTGAAATGTAACAGGCACACTTCTGGGTATTTATTTTTTAGTTAGTGCAGAAATTCAATGTAGAAATATCTCACCTTATAAGATCCATTTACTTAGGATGTATGTGAAAGGAAGGTGCTACTTCTCCGCTGATGTATTTTGTCTCACTACCCCTTCTTGTTAGTTTTCATTTTTGTGTGTAATTTTCCATGTAGGTGCTAGAAAATAAAATGGGAAACATGTTCAAGGAATCCCCTATGTATTTAATTATTAACTTTAAGAGTATGTGACTCTGATCACTTCGTTAAGGTGGCATCCAGTAGCTTTCTCCATTGCAAAGTTAGTACTCTTCCTTTTATAATTAGTAGGCATCTGTAGGGAGATACTTTGAGGTGTGTCAATATTCTGTTCTTCATCAAAATTTCATTTAGTTATTTAGTAGCCACTGATAATCATTATCTGGCTCAAGAATTACTCTGGTTTTTGCAAAATTGATGGTCTTGCAACTCACTTCTTATGCCCCTTATGTGATATATTAAGACACAGCATGTGTGTAGTGTTCTTGCCAAGATGATATAACTTGAGTCTAAATATGAGGAAACATGAAGCAAGCCGAAATGGAGGGTGTTCTACAAGGAAATGACCCGTAAAGGATGATGATATTGCACAACGAAAGGAAAGGCTGAGGAACGGTTGCAGACTAAACGAACCCTAAAAGATGTAACAACTAAATGCAATGTATGCTTTTCGATGGGTTACTGACCCAGACAAAATTACTACAGAGACATGACTGGGATAATTTGCAAAACTGGAAGATCAACTGTAAATTAGGTAATTGCGTTGCATCAGTATTAGATTTAACAGCCTCTATAACTGCATTGTGGCTACATGAGGA